>RJWM01003740.1:0-109433 GCA_004363535.1 Dasyprocta punctata
GCCCCTGGGTGGGTGCAACACTCACACCGCCAATCCCAGCACTAGACAATGAACCAATCACAAACGCTAGATTCAGCCACCTCCATGACAGCATGAGGCTTGGGGGAGGGGGGTCATTTAAATAAGCCATAACAGACTGTCTCTTAATCTTAAGCTTAAACTGATCCCTTTGCTACACTTACTCTCACCTTCATGCTGTTATCAGTCTCTACTCCGTTTCCTGGTTAATTCAATTTCCTTTAAAAATGTGATCTCTTCCATGTTGCCTTCTTCTGCCCAGGTATAAATGATTTTTCACTTCTCTACCTGCTTCATTGGTACCACCCCTATGCGTTCTCTCAGTCTAGAACTTTCTTCTTGCCTTCCCCACCCCCACTCATGTTTTATTCAGGTTTGAAATTAAATCTCTCCAGTAGTGAGGGTTTTTTGACTCCTGTACCCAAACGTGACTGCCATGTGTTTCCTGCTAGCATGTCATACCCTTCCATCGTGCCAGTCATCTCATAGCAATCACTTGCTTAGAGCTCCAGGAATCCCATGAATATGGGAGAAGGACTTTATTCACTTCTGAATATCAAACTTCTAGTCTGCAGCCTGCCACATGGTAGGTAGTAAATGTATATTTGGCAAGTGGCATTGAACGAATGCAGTTTCAATTCAACACATTTTGTTAAGCTCCCCACACTGTACCACAAAGTGGTCCGGGGTACAAGATTAGTCAGTGCAGAAAGAAGACATAAAACCCTTCCTTTATGCAGCACACATTCTTCCAGGGGGACACAGATGATAAAGATTATAAGTAAACTATACAGTAGGTTAGAGATAGATAACTGCTACACGAAAAGCTGAACAGTGGAAGTGTGCAACTTGAGGTATTGAATTAGGCAGTCAGAATGAGTCCCTTTGTAATGGTGGCATTTAAGCAAAGACTTGAAGGAGTTCACCATGCAGACATCTGGAGGAAGATAGTCCCAGATGGAGAAATTATCCTGAGATAAGGGCATTCCCTCTGTGTGAAGAGCAGAGAGGTGGTCACATACACTGAACCACAGTTTTTAAAACTTTGCATGATCTTTGGCTTGAGTGAAAAAAAAAGTCACTTTAGAGCTTTGACTAGAGGACTGACATGATCTGACTTATGTATTTAAAAATTAATCTGGCAACAAGGTTAATAATAGAGTGCAGGGAAGGGGGCAAAGGTGTGAGAAGAGAGAGGAGAATACACTCAAAAGGTGGGAGAGTCTTCTAGGACCAGGTTACTTCCACCAGAGTGGCAGCACTGAAGAGGAAAAGAGATGGGCAAATTTTTCAGTTTTAAAAAGGTAGAGCAAGAGGATTTTCTAACAGATTGCATATGGAATGTGAGAGAAAGACAAGAAATTCATGTATAAGTTGAAGGTTTTTACTCTGAACAAAAGAATAAGTAAATTTACCATAACTGATTTGTGGAATGAGTACATTTTTGGGTGGAATATCATGAGTTCACTTTTGAGTATGATTTATGAAATAAATTCCCAGAGGCGGAAAGTCTATGGGGTTGGAAAGTGGCTCAGTGATTTCCTAGATTTGGGGGCAGGGGGAGGGATTGGGAAATGATGCCCAGTGGGTAGGGTGTTTTGATTTGGGATAACAAAAGTGACCTAAGTTTGATTATGATTATAGTTGTAGAACTCTGTTAATGTGCTGGGATATACTGAATCTTGCATTTGCAGAGTGTAGGTTGTATGGCATGCAAATTTTTAGTAATAAAGTTTCCATATTAATTAAAAGAAGGAATTCACTTTTGAACAAGTTGCATCCAAAATGTTTATTAGACATTCAATAGCAAAGTTGTGAAGAATCCAGTTGGATAATTAAATGTCAAGTTCACAAGAGTTCTAGTTTAAAGATAGGAATTTGGGAGTCATCAGCAATAAGATGGTGGTATTTAAAATGTTTAGAATAGATAGGAATCAGTGGAGTGAATGGGGATACAAAAGAGGATGCTTGATCAAGTTCTAAGCTATTTACACATGAAGAAATGTAAGGGAAGCATGAACCTGTAAAGGATGCAAAGAAAGATCAGACAGGGAGAAAGAAGGAAAACAAAATTGTGATTTCCTGGAATCCAGGGGAGGACAGTATTTAAAGGAAGAACTGTATTATGACAAACATTGCTGCTAAATCAGATAAGAAATAAGAAACGACAATTAGATGTAGAAATTGGTCATTGACGACCTTTCTGGAAGCAGTTTTGGAGGACTGGTGGAGGTAAGAGCCTGTATAGAGTGACTTAAGAGAAAATGGAAGTACAGGGTGAATGAATACACGAATTCCTACAACCTATTCCATCTTCTGTTACCATCTTTATATCTGTCTTGTTTTTTGTACATCAGAAACTCCTTAGAGACAAAGAGAAGGTTTGGAAACTGCATAGCTTCTGTGGGATCTGGTCCAGTAATAACCCAAAACAGGTGGTCAATAAACGGTGATTGAATACCTGAATGACAAAAAATAAAAATCAAATGAAGATAGTGGGTGAGATTAAATTCTTCCTTATCATTTTAGTGATCCCTCATTTCTTCATAATTATTTCTTCCAACCACTCCCTGAACCTAGACAGAAACCCAGGACCATCTTGCTAACTTCTAACTACTCCAACCTTTCCTTTGGTACCCCCCTGCCTTCTCTGCTTGACAATTTACCTACACTGAGCCTATTCCCTCAGGAAGATGATGGGGGCAAGAACAGGGTAGCTAATTTAATAAGAAAACTCAAGCTTGGGAGTTGATCATTTAATGGCAGCTTCCACTGAGTAAATCTACCTAAGAAAGATCTAATACTGAGTAGTAAAAGTCAGTAGAAGCCAGATGTCACAGTGCAGCAACAACTTGAAAGAGGAAAGTAAGTTGTTTTCCAAATTCAGGTTAAGTTAACCTGAATTATATAAATCCAACAAGAATATTAACCAGGTGTTTCTAATAGAATAAGGAAACACCAAAATACATCAAAGAATTGCAGAGCTGTTCTTAGTTGCCTTCTCAGTGTTAACCGTTAGGGTTGTACAATAGCACTACAGTTTTTCAAATGAAGCATGGTTCTATCTGTCTAATGATCTAATGTACTTTCTTCAAATTAGTTGGGTTGATTATGGGCTGTTACATATTTTTTAGCTAGTTTTGGAGGGTGCATAGATTTGGTTGCTAGATTTTATTCATTCATTTACATAAGGAACGCTTATACATGTTAGACACCATGGTCTTAAGAAGAAAATAAAACAATAAATTTAAAAGAAAGGCCAGACAATGCTAAAAAAAAAATTAGCAGCTTCTGTTGCCCATTGGGATACACAAGCTCAAATTCTATTTCTTCTTAATTCTTTTCTATCCTTTTCTTTGCAATTAAGAAATTCAACGATGTGCCTCAAACATTTCTACAAATGAATTTTGAATAACTTAATCCTCAGATAGATAGGAGCAACACATAATTGCAAATGAAACATTAAAGCACAAAGGAGGAAACTGACTTAGTTCAAGGTATTTGACAACCAATGTGCAAAAAGTCTCAAGCAACAGAATTATCCAGGTGTGAAGCCCGAAAGCAATTTGATAAATACCTTCTGCCAGGGTGAAGGCAATTAACTGTATAAATTCAATAAAGCACATTATTTTCACAGGGAGAAAGCACACCAAAATGCTGAGAACATTTTTTGTCATTTGAGCATTTTATTTTTCCAGACAATTAAAGAAAAGGGAGCATGCGATTATTTTTCCCCCTTGCTTTACAAAATCTGCCAAGAAGTCAGAGAAAAGCATCTGTGATAATTGACAGATACCAGGAAAGGGAATGGAGCTGTATGATTTGTAAATAACAAGGTAATATTCATTAACATTCACTCCAAGGAAAACTGAAAAAAATGAAATGAATCATAAGTACTGACTTTATTCAGGAAATCAAAGGATAATCATCTCAGCACAGTGTAACAATCATGGTTTATCTCACCCCAGACGCTTCGTGGTCCCATTTTGGCTCTACCAGCTGCAACAATTCAAGCTAGCTCTTATATCAGGGGCAATTTCGCAATAAGATAAAGAGTTAAAATAAGCTAGCCTGTTCCATTTCCTTTTGCTTCTCTTTGCCAAACGATCAAGTTATCAGAAGAGCAAGATAAAACTAAAATAGTCTCTTGATATGGGCATTTTATGAGTTTCCTTTCTGTCCTTATTCTCCTTTCACTGAGCAATTTTTTTTTGACAACAGTATTTATCTTCTTTGCAATGCCTGGATTCATGGTCTTATGCCATCCAACTTTGCTGGGAAAAAAAAAAAGATACAAGGAAAGTTTATTTTGAAAGTCAATTTGTAGTTTTTGCATTTTAAACTTTCCCCCTCACTCCCTAAATTCATTTCAGATGGATTAAAAGACTGAATAATAAAACTTCAAAGCTTAGCTTAGTAAAATGTAATGCCACAGTTTAAAAACTGTGTATGCGTGTGTGTGGGGGGGGTTGTAAATAAAAGCTTAGCTAGACTAGATAAAGCAGCAGTGTAAAGCATTGGCAGATTTGATTGCCCTAATGACATTTGCACATTAAAAAAAAAAAAGAAGAGTTGGTCTTTATTTCAAGGAGATCTGTGGGAGATTCTCTTTGTTGTGGTATCATCAAATTTTTATTAGTGCTGATATTATGCTGTAAAGACCTTTTACAATATATTTTACAAAATCTTTCAATGTCAATCAAGACAAGTAAATAAAAAATAAATATAAATGAATTATAGGGGACTGAATAAATGAAAATAATTTCAGTGTCAAATTGCTAATGAGCAGGTGTCATGAATAGTCAATGCTAATGAGAACCATTTATTCAATAAACACAAGGAAATATTTCAACCTCATTAATGAACAAAAATACAAATCAACAGTGAGATGCAATTTTCTACTGAATTAGAAAAACTATATCATAATAGTTATGGTATGAAGTGTTTCTCAAAGACTCACATAATGAGGGCTTGATTCCCAATGAAATAATATTCAAGGTGAAGCCTCCAGAAAGATCATGAGGGCTCTAACTTCATCAAATTGGTTACCCATTCATGAGATCATAATTCAATTGTCTTATTGGTAGGTGATGAAAATAGGAGGTGGAGCCTCGTTGACAGGAGTGGAACAGGGGCCCTAACTTGGTGAATTTTATCTGGTCCTCAGGCCTCTTTTTTCTCTGGTTCTCCAGCAACCTCTCTGTTTCCTGGCTGCCAGGACGTGAGAACTTTCAACTATTACAACCATCTGCCAAGAGGCGTCTGCCTCAATAAAGGCTTAAAAGCTACTGAGTCAGCCAACCATGGACTGAAACCCCTGAAGGCTGAGACAAGATAAATCTTTCCTCCTTCCAATTGTTTCTCGGCTGGTTTGCCAAAGTGACAGAAAGCTAATACAATCATCACATACCTTGCTGATGACCATACACAATTGTAGACATTGTGATACATTCTAATAATTGTACAAATTGTCTTGCTGTTTTTTGACCCTACAGTGATACCATAGATCAAGAGTTTTAAAAATATCTGCTTCTGCTTTTTTGCTAAGACAATGGTCTAGCCTGGGTTGTGGGTGCTCAACCACTCAAAACATACCCAGAGCAACTGCAGAAGTGAGAAAGAACCAGTGCCAAGGATAATAACCAGTAAAACAATCTAGGAAGGTGGAAGAGGGGTTGAAAGGGTCAGCCTGGAGTGGAGTGGCGGTCTGCTGAGTGTGGCAATGGAAGGAGAGGTGGAGAACAGTTTTAAAGTTTTGTTCTTGCTTTTCTTTAGGGTTCCCTTAGGAAAATTATCATCTACCTTTCCATCAATGAGGTTGGTGCCCTGAAGAAAAAATTGAGGCAGCCATTTTCCTGCTGAGCTCAGGTATTAATGAAAATAGGTGATTTTTAGTCTTATGGCATTACTCTTCCCAACTGTTACTCTTCCTGTCTTAACCTCCTGTATTGCCAATGTTCCTCTTCCCCAAAGGGTCAAAGACAGACAAAGCCTTGGTGCCATTCAGGGGACTAGCACTGGCTCTCCACCCCTCACTCCTCTTCTCTCCTGTTTAAATCTATCTAAGTTGACACAGACTTCGGGTGTTCACTGCTGCACACTGCCACAGGGACTAGTGGATACTCCTGGGGGAACGTGAGTTCAAAGCCCAAAACAACTAACAGCTGAAGACTTCAACTGTCATGAAAGAAAGACAATAAACTAAACAATATTCATCTGAATTAGAAATATTAAAACAGAAATTTTCAAAATTTAAAATAATCATAGGATGCAGAAAAAGATTACTAACAAGCAACATAATGAAGTAGAGAATTAGAAGACCTTCCCAGAAAACAGCAAGAAATGATAAACAAAACAAAATAAAACAAAACAAAAAAAAAGAAATAGCGAGAAATTTAGGACCTGAGGACCAATATCCAGAAAATGGGAGGCCCAAAAGGAGAAAATAAATAAAAATGAAGGGAAGGAAGTATTTGAAGAAATAATTTTGCATAAATTAATAAAAAGATGAAATACTTCAGAAAGAAAAGAGAAATAAGGAAATAGCCAGACATTATAATGAAGTACAGGAAAATCAAAGATACTAAAGACAGGGATGGGGTTATAGCTCGGTGGTGAAGCTTGTGTTTTTATATGCAAGTCACCATGTTCAATTCCTAGACTGTCAAAAAAAAACAAAACAGTGAAGACAGAGCTGGGGTTGTGGCTTTGAGGCAGAGTACTTGCTTAGCATGCATGAGGTCATAGGCCATGAGATGCAAAAATTTTAAAAATGATCTTTGGAAGTAAAAGAAAAATTTTTAGAACTAGAATTTTGTGTATAGATAAAATGAGGATCAAGTTTGAAAGCATAATAAATACGTCCCCTTGTGTACAAGCCTCAGATGGTGTGCCACACAAAGATTGTCACTGAGAACTCCTGTGGAGAGAGAACAAAAGGCCTAGAATCTAGCGCTAGAGATATGGGAAGTAGGAGTGCTCAAATTGCTTGTTAAAGCCTATTGCTTCTTTTAAAGCCGTGAACGAAGACAATTAAAAATGATATTAAAAAATAAATTCAAATTCAAGATATCTTTGCAATAAGCAGGAGATGAGGTAGGGAGTACTGCAAAGACACAAGAGCATATTAAACTAATTTTTTGTTGGGATTAAATTACTCGTATTGATAAATTTATAAAATCAAGAAGGTTAAATAAATAATAGTTATATGTTATCACCTTTAGATAAAAAAATCATTCAAATGCCATAATAAAAAACAACAAAGAAGAAAAAAAGAAACAAAAATAAAATTAATTAAAGGTAGTGTCAAAAGACAAAATTGCAATGAGCCCAATTGGCTTTTGTTATTCATGAACAGATCAGTCTCCAGTCTACAAAATGGCACCCACTGAGCCATGGCAGTACAGTGGGTTTTACACAATGGAAACAAGAAAAGAGAGCAATGGGGGCAAGGGAGGTCATTAACACCAAATTATTTCAGGTTTTGTTTTTAGCAAAGAAGACTTTCTTGTTTGCTGACTCAGATAGAGTGGGATCTCCTGTTTTCAGAAAAAGAATTAATCTGTTTCGGAGTCTATCTGCTTTTTTAAAGCTTCAGTTTGATTATTTGGTGCTTATCATAGGCGGTTCTTTTGATTCATCTGATATGTATGGGCCTAGACCCAGTATCAAACAGTGAAGTCCCACAATTTTGTTTGACAGTAGTGTTATGATTTATAGCAAGATGTTCCCCTGAAAGCCTCATGCCCTCATAGGTGATCATATCATAGGGACTAGATACTTGGTTATTCTTTCTTGTTGCTGAGACAAAATCCTTGACACCCAAAGTTAAAAGAGGAAAGGTTTATTTAGCCCACAGTTTGTAGAAGTTTCAGTCCATAATTGGCTGCCTCCGAATAAGGGTGGCATTGGGAGAGGAGAAACAGTTCCTGACAGGCAGAACAACAAGCTTGCTGGGTGTGGTGGTGCACACCTGTATTCTCAGCATTCAGGAGGCTGAGGCAGGAGGACCATTGCAAGTTGAAGACCAGCCTGTGCTACAAAGTGAGCTCAAAGCCAGGCTGAACTGCAGATCTTGTCTCAAAAAGACAAAACAAACAAACAAACAAACCCACAACAAGCTCTTTGTATCCCTCATGTCTTATCCAGGCTACTCAGGGTGGATAGTGCAACAGCAAACAGAAACATCAAAACAACACCCAGGATTTGGAGGTAGACTTATTTAATGTCAGACAGACAGGCACTGACTAGGAATCAGTTGTTTCTCAAAATGTCAGGCCCTGATCTCTGGTGGTCTAGGACTTATATAGGATAAGCAAGCAGGAAGTACAGAGGCAGAATGGTTTGTCAATTGGGGAATTGATATAGGGGAATGAAACTCCCAACCTACTATATGTCCAGTATGAGTTCGTATTCTCTAAAACCGAAGAATGAATTTTAGGAACAATGGAGGTTAAGAACAGAAATATTTATTGAGAGAAAGAAAGCTTCTGTCTGAGAGAGAGAGACAGAAGGGGTCCCAAGTGGGTTGCCAAAGACTCTGTCTTTTCTAGTCACTTTATAGAGTAAAACCATGATGGGGAAAATTGGGAACTCACTAGACAGATGAGTTTGAGGTGGGACAGAACTGTGGTCAACCAATAAGATTAATTGTTTAGGTAAAATCAACCAAATCAGGGACAAATGGGGAAGTGAGTCATGTAGTAAGCAAGCATTCTTATGGATCCGTGACTTTCTGTAGGGGATTGGGATGGTAATTCTTGGCTTCTCAAGATGATCGATACCCAATCCCTAATGCTTATACTTAGGGTGTGGTTGCATTTGTTTTGCCTTCTGTCTTGAAATCTGGCCCACAGCAAGAGGTGTGTCTCTTCCAAGGTCAGAAGACATCTGGTCCTCTGTACCGGTTCCTTTGAGGGCCCAGCCCTGTCTGACTGCCTATAATATTTCAAACTAACTCAATTGCCTGTAACAGAATGAATCTTACAATATACATCACAGTGACCAGCTATGCATCACAGTGACCAGTCATTTCTAGGAGACAGAAGCAACCAGAACTACAACAAAAACTATTAACTGGGCAACTAAAGTGTATTGACTGGGGGAGAATTTTCTGCTACAATGGCATTGACTCCCTTAATCCTAGCACCCTTGACCCTAGCATTGCACCATCAATCAATCTCAGTGCCACACACTCTAGATTTAGCTACCTCTGAAAAAGCTCCATCTATGATCACACAAGGCTTTGAGGGGACATAGGGACACAAGCCATAACAATACTCTTCAGTGCACTAGTCCGTTGATAAGTTTATAGCTAACTGTGGTATTGGGAGGTGAAGTCTGGTGTGAGAAGTTGCATAACAGGGGTGTCTGTAAGGGTGTATCTTCCTTTCTCCTCCTTGATTTCTCTGTTTCCCGCCTCCACGCCATGAGGCACTTCTTCTCTGCTGTGCCACTTTGATATGTTGCCCTACCTGGGGGTCAGCTGACTATAGGCTAAAACCTCTACAAACTGTGAGTCAAAATAAATCTCTTCTGCTTTAAATTGTGGGTGTCAGATATTTTATTCTAGCTACAAGAAAAGTAACTAAAACAGATTTTTATACCAGAGAATTAGGGTTGTTTTGCTAACTCTACCTAACCATGTGGTTCAGAAACTTTTGGGATTGCTTTGTGGGATGAGTTTGTAAAGTTTAGGAGATGCTGGTTAGGGAAGCAGCCCTAGAATGCTGTAAGATGAACTTGAGGTGAGATTCTGGTCAGAGGTCAGAAAGTCAGAATACAAACAGAAGTGCACAGAGAAAAGACGAGGTTCAGGAGGTTTCGGTTGGGAAGACAGACTTCATTGGCAGTTGGACTCCAGGTCACATATTATGCTCTGGAAGAAAATTTGTCTACACTGTGCTCATGTCCTGAAACTTTGTGGGAGGCGGATATTAAGTTTGGAGGATTAATACAGTAGAACAAATTGTAAGGCAGCCCTGCATTCATGTCATGGCATGTGTATTGTTGAGGGCTTTTAGCCAGTTCTACTTTAAGAATCAAGTGCATGATATATCAAGTTAAAATAGTGCACACACCTTTAATCCCAGCACTCAGGAGGCTGAGGTAGGAGGAGCGTTGTGAGTTTGAGGCCGGCTTGGGCTACAACGCGAGCAGAAGGCTTGCCCGAGCTACATAGTGCGACCCTGCCTCAAAAAATTAGGGATGGGAGTTTGACTCAGTTGCTTAAGCACCTGTCTCAGGCGCGAGGTTGTGAGTTTGATCCCTGGTGCTGGGGAAAAACAACAACAACAACAAAAAAAAAAACCTGCAAAGGATTAAGTCAGTTAAAAGGCATATTTGGATCAGATTTTTTAAAAAAATAGTATCTATCAGAATCACTTTTAAGACAAAAAGTCAAAGAAAAATTAAATAAAGATAAAAAAGATACTATGTACCAGGCAAATGTGAAACAACAGAAAGTGCAGGTAATCATATTAACAATTTGACACATAGAATTTAAGGCCAAAATATGAAGGACAAAAGGTATTTTTCCTCCTAAAAAGAAGTACGATCATAAAATAAAACTTAAAATGTATATACACCAAGCAAGCAGCCTTGAGATACAGCAATAACTGTCAGATATTCAGGAGAAAAAAATCAGATAATAACTTTTTGTGGATTTTAACATGTTTTTAGAAATGGAAAGATCAAGCAGATAGCATGGAAATAGAAGAATGCATGAAAACTATTAGATGTATAGAAAATTTCACACACCACAGAGAATACACATTCTTTCTAAGATCTTACATAATTTTATAAATATTTTATACTGAGCAAAGAGGCATGAATAAAATTTTAAGTCATATGTTCTAAAAGTTAATTTGTAACTGTCAAAGATTCATTTTGCAACCAGGTGCAGTGGCACACACTTGCAATTCCAGCACTCTGAGACTGAGGCAAGAAGATTGTGGTGAGTTTAAGGCCAGCCTGAACTACATAGCAAGACCCTGCCTCAAAAAACAATAAAAGATTAATCTTGTTTTACTCACTGAACAATAGTAGTTCTTTTCAAACCTTCCCAGGTATTCCTACCCTGATCCTTTGGACAAATTGTATTTCTGCAAATACATATTTAAATCAACTTGCTGAAGCTCTCCTTGTTTAAAAGTACACGTACAAAACTTTGCTTACTTGCGAATAAAATGCCACCTTTTCCCAGTATGTCTTATGCCAATTCCTGGGGGATACGATAAGTGATCAAAATATTTGGTGAATGTTTAAATTTAAAAGCATATTTATTGGAGTAAAGAACATATTACCATCAATCCCCTTCAGAAATCTCCCTCTCACTTCAAACACATTTATTCCTTGTTTTTACCACATTCTGAAATAGTTCCGCTTTTTTGTTGATTGGTTTGTTGGTTATTTGGTAAGTGTCTTTAGTTGCCCTGTCCTGGTTGCCTCAGAGTCTTGAATTGAGTTAAAATGCTTCCCTTTCATGGTCATTTTGACTTTGGATAAGAGCCAGAAAGTACACAGTGCCCCATCTGGTGAGTAAGGTGGGTGAAGACACACCAGACGGTTTTCATTTGACAGAACATGTTGTACTACAAGTGACCTATGATACAAAGCATTGTCATGATGGAGAACAAAACTATTTGCCCATTTCTCAAGCTATATTTTCTATACTTGTTTCTTAAATATTCTAACAAGCCTTTATAGTATTTATAATTCACTGTACTATCCTGGATACAAACTCAATTCACACAATTCCATCAAGGAATGAAAAAAAACCTACAAAAGCCAAATATCATCTAGATTGACAACTTTTTTGCACAAGGAAAACTGAGTTGATTTCCATTGAATTCTGAACCTTGATCTTAGAACCATAATTATAGACTCAAATTTCACCTTCTGTGGTGACACTTTTTAGAAAGTTGGAATCTGAAGTAGCTGGATTACACAGCTCCAATAAAGTTGACAGAGCTTTGTATTAATTCATTGTTTGTGATCCATGATAAATCATGTACTTAAAACACACCCTCTCTCAACTGTAATTCACTGACTGCATCAAACAATTTGGGACTCATCACATCCTGTCACTAAGATCTGGGGGACTGCTTTGCATGCTGAAGATCCCTGTCTTTCAATCGGATGGCACGTGGCAGCAGCTTCACTACATTTTTTGATTACATCTTTGTATATGTGGTAGAATTTTGCATTTTACCCCTGCATGGAGGATTTTTTTTTTTTTTTTTGTGGCACCAGGGATTGAACTCACAACCTCACGCCTGCCAGGCAGGCGCTTAAGCCTCTGAGCCAAACTCCCAGCCCTAGTTTTTTGAGACAAGGTTGCGCTATGTAGTTCAGGCCAGACTCGCGCTCACACTGTAGTCCAAGCAGACCTCTAAGTCACAGTGCTCCTCCTACCTCAGCCTCCTGAGTGCTGGGTTCAAAGGCGTGTGCCACTATGCCTGGCTTGGAGGAAAATTCTTAAATTCATATGGGAAACACAGAGGGGTGATAGCCTCTTGCATCTACATGATTGCCGAACACTCATTATTATTACTTTTTGTATGCTCTGTAGTAAATGGTAAGAGTAACATTTCAAAAATTTGAATCTCCTTCCCCTCAACATAGGGAGCAATAGCATACAATACATACAAAGAGTTAACATCGTACAGACTATAGAAGAATTTTAAAACATGTGCTAGGAAAATGAATGAATGAATAAATAAATAAATAAATAAGGTCCATGGCAAAGGGTCAACTTTTTAAAAAATGGGTATGCTCAGTAGTACAGCTTCTGCCTAGTATGAGTCAGGCCCTGAGTTCAATCTCCAGCATGGGGTGTGGCAGGGTGAGTTCAATCCTCAGCAAGGACCAAAAGAAAAAGTAAATTGTACTTCATCAAAATTTAAATACTGCAAGTATCAAAGGACATTATCAAGTAAATGAAAAGCAGCCTGTAGAATGAGTGAAAGATTTGCAAATCTGATTCCTATTAAGAGCTTACGCATTCAAAATACGTAAAGGAACTCTTACAACTCAATAATAAAAAGAAAACGATCTAATTAATTAATTTGTACAGGACTTCCATAGACAATTTTTTCCAAAAGAGAGATACGAATGGCAAATTTACACAGGAAAAAGACTCTCAGCATCATTAGTTCGTTCAGGAAATGCAAATGAAACCATGTGAGATGTCCCTTCATCATGTGAGTATACGTAGATAAGGCAGTTTATGCTATAGTAACAGCATGGAGTATAAGAATAGGCCAGTTTATGCTATAGTAACTAAATAAACTCTAGTCTCAGTGATTTAACTTGAAAAAATATTCCTCTCCAATTATATGCCCATTGCAAGTTAGCAGTGGGTCTCCGATCATTGTAATTGCTCAGAAACCAAAAAACCCTAAGACTTTATATCAACAAATCTATGATCACTGTAGCAGTGGGGAAGAACATGATAATTACATCCTCCTAAAGTTTCTGCTAACAAGTGACAAACAACACTTCTATTTACATTTTATTGGCCAAAGTCAGATGCAAGGCTACACTTCATGCTTTTACCTCCAAAGATTTTCATTTCCTACTCCAGGGAAACTGTGACTATAGTAGATTACATTGAAAAGAGGAATAAAAATTGCAGATAAAACAATATAAGCACAAATCTTTCTTAATGTTTGATCCATTTTTCATGCCTATATCTTACAATCTGAGCAACTGCTTTGAAGATAAATATGCAATATATTAACCATTGATACGCTCCTGTTATTTTGTTTTGAAATTCTGTATCATTGTTTTTCTCTCTAAAATTAAATTAAATTAAATTGCACATAAAACTAGGGTTGCTAATCAACTGACTTTAATTAGGATATTAGAGTTGCCTTGATCTCGGACTTTTCAGCCTCTATGACTTTGAAAAATTAATTTCTATTATTTATAAATTACTTGGTCTGTGGAAATTGATCATAGACAAAACACTTTAAAGTTTCATGGTTCAAAACAGTAGTGATTTATTATTTCTTATCTCTGTAGCTTAGCTGATTCTTCTGTTCTCACCTGTGACCGCTCTCGGCTGCATTTAGTAAGGGATGTCTGAGACTCTCTCAAAATAGTCTCAAGATGTCATTTTCATGTGTTCATTCATCCTTCAGTAACAAGACTGGACTTTTCCTGTAGTTGCTGGGTTGCAAACCACAACCTCACCCATGCAGTAGTGTGACTTACTAGAGACCCAGAATGTCACAGTCTGCCATCTCTATCCCGGTAAAGGACTAGAGGATTATTTTGTTGGAGCATTGAACAAGATGTTTAAAGCCAATAGCCTCAGATGAGGGTGGGAATTAATATTAATAAAATGGTTAGAATTCTAGCTGCTTTACCCTCAGATTTTTAATATCCTGGCAGCCAGACTTGTTTTTACAAGGTAGAGGAGTTTGGAGTATTCTCTGTGGAAATAAAGCAGCCCAGAGAGAAGACCTAGGTGATAATATTTTCTAATCGAGCAATGGAATTGAGTCACCAAATGGTGATTTCTTTCTACTATTATTTTAGCTACATTTTATTAACTGTATTAAGAAAGAAAAGGTTTTTCTCTTAAGTACATATCTTGAGAGACTTGTAGATATTATAATCAATTGTTAATTTTTTTTTTTTTTGGTATTAGGGATCAAATTCATGACCTCATGCTTACCAGGCAAGTGCTTGAGCCACTGAGGTAAATCCCCAGTCCTTGCAATTATTATTTTTAATGCTCATGTTTATTTCCAAATTTTGCCAGTAAAAATTCTTGTAAATTGGCTTTTACGTCCCTTTGACATGATGTAACCAGTGTTTGAGCACTTCTTTGCTTTGTAAGTGACAAGATACACAGTTCACCTGGAAATTGACCTTCCCCTACACTGGAATAGCCCATTTTCTAAGATATATTATTCATTTGAGTGAAGAATGGAATTAGCAGCCCATTTGGACATTGGTACATCTTCAATAATGTTTCAGGTACTACTATCGGGTTTTTGCAAGAAACTTTTGGGAGTAGTCATGCTTTTCCAAAAGTTTCTCCGATTACACTGTAATTCTCTAATAATGCTGGATATAACATTGTTCCTCAAACACATAAGGATGGCTATCAGTCAGGTACCACTTTGGAGCTACATAAAGCTAAAGGAGATCAAGAGGACCAACTAGAATAGAATCTCCCATTTTAGCTTCAACCTCACTGCCACAAAACAAAAATGACTAGAGGAAAATTATGATTTTTCATCTGACTTTTCTATACTACCTGAGTCATTGAACAGACATAGTCCAAAGAAAAGCTTAACCCAGTTATCTTTTTTAAACTCCTATTTACTTCACTCAGAGAGTTTATATAAGGTAATCTAGCAATAAATGTAAGGTGAATGAAGGGACAGACTGAATTGTTCAAGGGCCTTTTTGGTCCTCAGGTCTCAGGTTATACCAGAACAAACATTTTCTTAATCTGAGCAGAGAACATGAAATTATTTTTGGAGGTAAACACATGCCATTTGTGTAACGTCTGAGTGTCATAAAAATCAACATATTCATCATACCCAATTTAATTTCCTAGTTTAAACCTTATTCTGGCTCTGCTGAGCAGACAGTAGACTCCTCCTGCCCTGGCCAGAGTTTGTTAATCTAGAAACTGCCCATCCATCTGCATTTAGATTCCCTTTCTCAGAATTTAAACCAAGAAGCCTAGGGATCATTGCAGTTTTAGTGGTGTAATGTAGAACGTCTCATGGCTGTGTGGAAGGTGAGGAATGAAAGAAAGTTGACTGTCAGACTGTGACTATGGGAACTAAACTGTGCAAAGAATCAGGGCTGAAGGAGCCCACATCATTGCTAAGAAACAGAGAACTGACATTCTGCTTTCTGTGTCATTCCCTGTCCTTGGAGTTTGCAAAGCTTCTATACCCTTGAAATAAACTTCTTTCTTTTGTAAAGTTGGTTTGATTGTTCTCTGGGACTGACAAAATTGGCTCTAACATTGTACAACATAATTGTGCAAATCTTTTTGCAATCTTTTTTGTTATAGAAAACTATTGTGTTTTCGGCTATTCTACCCGCAATTATTAGATGAATAGGACATTGTCAAATATTTGCTGAAAAAAAAACCTTGTTATATAAAATGTGAAATGAATGGAAAATTCCTTTTCTCACAATAATTTCTTTTTTGCAGATCTCTGCCTCTTCAGCTAAAATTTGGATGTATCTACAAGTGATCCTACCGTTAGAACCCAGTGATGCCCTGATCATACATCATTCCTATGCAATATGCCTAGTTACACTATCTGTCAGAATTTGATACTTCAACTCTAGTGGCATCTACTATGGACCTAACCAACACTTGTAAAGTAAGAAAAGTAAATGTTTGTAATTAGTGAGTCACAATACAATAAAAATATTAACTATAATAAAAATATAAAGGAGTATGAATTTTAAATTATGGAAGAAAAGTACAAAAGAAAATGGCTTTGATGGAATGCAGTTTGATGTTCTCCTAAGTATGCCCAGACCTAGAGCTTTCTAAGTCAGTGGAGAGTCTGTCCACCACTCTCCACCTTTCCATCCTCACCATCAGCCTGCTGTTCCAGTCCTCCACTGCTTCGCATGTTAATTGGTGACACCTCACAGTATACCCTTCTGAGAACTGTCCTCTGTCAGCAGGAGCTGCCTCACCTGGAAATACTCGGAGTTATCCCTTCCCCTTCGGGTGGCCCGTAGCCGAAGTCTGGCTGACATACAAGTAGAGCAGCCTGGTCCTTGGTCTGAGTTAGGCTGACTCTGTGGTGCTGTCTTTATTCCAGTGTTCCCTGTGGGATCAAGCAAGGGCTTTATTTGACCTTGTCTTTTGCCAGGACTCCATGCTGCTTTCCTTATGCCTCTTTAGTTCACCTGAGAGCAATCGCTCAGTGAAACACTTGCATAGGAATCCCCAGCTCAGTTGTGTTTCTGAGGAATCCAATTTAAAATGTCTAACATTTAACCTGACTAAGCAAAGATGGTCTTCTGCTTTGCTGCTGCCTGTAGCTTTGCCAGCTTATCAGTGGGAGGATGTGGGCTGATGCCTTCATATGCAATTAATTTTCCTCTGTGAGGATGTCTCTCCATCGCATCACATATTTTGATCATTTAGCACTTGATCCTAGGGAAAGATTTAAAAAAATGGATAAATTGATCCAGATAAGAACAAACAAACATTTTATACTCAGGTAAATCAAGAAGAATAGAGGACTTGGGTAGGAGAAGGAAAGAGAAGCTAGCCAATAAGATAAAAGAAAATTATCAGTGGTAGGACATTTAGGACTGATGTTTAATTGTAAGCTGTGTTGTGTTTGTAACACAGTCATATAACTCTTCTTTAAATCTTTGTAATAGACTCAGTTTGTCAGGGGCTGTTTAGCAAGGGAACAGAAAGTCAGGGCAGCAATATGTCCGTCTCCTACTCACTTCTTCACTGGCGCTCAGCAAAGCAGCAACATCCTCACAAGTGGGCAGTCAACCAGGTGTCCTGGTGGTAGTGAATAGTCAAGTGAATAATGGCCCAGGGAGAAGCAAACAGACAATGAAGCAGCTGTGACATGAAATGGACTCAGGACAGGTGTACACAAATTCTTTGATCCTCTAAATTTACTAGAAAAAGGTGATTCAGAGGCAGAGACAAAAGCTGGTATGTGGAACACACACACGTGTGCATACACACACACACACACACACACACACTATTGTGGCCTCATAGTCTTTAATGAAATTTTGGTAAAATGGAACACAAAGCATTTAAATTTGTAGCACAGTTATATAACCTTTATTTGGTTTTTTTTCCCTTCTGGAGTAGACAACATCAGTATCTATTAGTGCTGACCTTGGGAAGATTAAGTGCTTTTAGAAAGTGTACCCTGGGATAAACAAAAGACAAACACAATCTGGTAACTAAATAGGGTTTCCTAAGACATGCACTTTTCCATTCCTCTTCTAAAGCCCACTGATCTTTTTCATGTCTCATCTCAGACATTTACCTGCGTGAAGGGTCTACAAATGTCTTTCCCAACAATATAATCACTTCTTTCATCAAAGCCATCTGTAACATATTGTATGTAGAGTTCTTAAATTAATGTTAAGTTTTTGTATGTTTCACCATTTGATATACAATTTAGACCCATCTGGGGAAATATAAATTAACACAAAGACATTTGAATGGCAGCATTTCAAGAGATTTTACTAACAATATGGAATTGTTCACATTGAAAGAAGTCAACCCATGTGCCAGGCAAAGCCTAATTTAGAGAAAAAATTTTATGATCATTTTATAAGCTCTCAAATGTACCAGATAATATGTGTATGGCATATATTATAAGCAAAATTTTTGCTCAAATTAACTCACCTAATTTTCATTATGATCCTATTATTTTTATTTTTAGATGAGATAGTTGAGGCACAGAGATGCTAAATAGCTTGCCTAAGGAAGTGGCAGATATAAGACTATATCCAATCAGTCACCTAGCTCGAAACCAATGCTTCAAACTGGAAAGCCATTGTTACTGTTTTGATTGAAAATGGCTCGTAAGACATCATTTGTTTGGGAAGTGACAGAATTGTGGGGGCATTGTAGCTGATTTGCTGTTAGAAGGTGGGGTCTAGTCAGAAGAGGCAGGTCATGGGAGTGGGACCTGGAAGCGTACATCTCCATTCTTGGCTCCTTTCTTCCTTCTCTGCTTCTTGAATGTTATAATGTAAGCAACATTCCTCTACCCAGAGCCTTCCACCCACCATGCCTTCCAGCATTGGAGTCAGCCAACTATAAACTAAAAATGTGAGCCAAGACCAAATTTTTCTTCTTGAAATTGTGGGTGTCAGGTAATGTACCCCAGTGATGGGAAAGTGATACAATACAGATTTCAGTGCCAAGAGTGAAGTGATTACTGTGACATTACCTGACCATGTGATTTAGAAGCTTTTGGAAGTGGTTTTTGCAGGAGATTGAAAAGCTTAGGAAAAGTCATAGCATGGTATAAGATGAGCTAAATGTGAGATTCTGGTCAAAGTTCAAACAGAATAGAATGCTGATAAAATGAAGATGATAAAGGCCTGGATCAGAAGGTTTCAGTTGGGAACAAGGGCTCCATTGGCTGTTTGATTCAAGGCCATGTGTATTACGCTCTGGCAGAAAATTTGTCTGCATTTTATTCATGTCCTAAAACTTTGTAGGAGACTGAGATTGAGATCAGCAAACTAATTTAGCAGAGAAAATTTCAAGGCAGTTCAACATTCAGGTTGTGGCACGGATAATTTCGGGGGTTTGGGGCAGCTCTGCATTGAGAATCAAGAGCAAATGGTACACCTAAATGGTTTTAAATTTCAGTTTCTCCAGAAAGGAAGCTCCGATAAAGTTGGGGGGAGGGGTGTAAAATTTTGATCCAGGAAAACTTGGTTGCTGAAAGGACTAGGATTAAAAAGAAGTATTCCTTATATCAGGACCATAGGAAGGATTCCCTGAATGCATTCTGGGAACTCACCAAGACCCCATCCTTCTCAGACTCAAGGATTCAAAAGTCAAGAACTTTGCTTTGAGAAGACGGCACCAGGGCACCCTGTTCAAGAAGGGCTTGTTAGAGAATTAGTGCCCCCAGATTCTGTTCACAGTGATCAACCATCCAGATACTCAAATACTTCTGCAGCCATTATTCTAGGGGACCTGGCTATTGCTTGAATGGGTACCAGACCTTGGAATCATTCATGGGGTCCTAGTTTTATAGGCACACAGAGCTGTAGGGCAGGGAAGCTTCCATTCTGATTTTATGAGAAGGCCTGGGAGGCCAGGAGTGTGACCCTTAGAGGGAAGTATACAGAGCTGTGAGAATAAAGCTGAAAGTGCAGCGGAGATCCCAGGAAGTTGCAAATGCCAGGAATATGGATTGCCACTGAATAAGGGTACAGGCAGTGAGCAAAAGAATCCCAAGACAGAAACTATGAGGTCTAAAAACCTGCAATGTTATAAGTAGTGAGACCACCCACCCAAGTTGTTTGTAGTTCACGTTTTTGCTCTGGTTGCTGGACACAGAACTGTAGGAGTTAATGTCTGCTTTCTAGGGTTTTGGTCTTACTTTGGTCCTATTGGTTACCATTCCCCTATTCCTCCCCTTTGGAATGGGAATGTTTACCCTGTGCCATTGGATGTTGGAAGTGTTTTAACTTTCTTTTTAATTTTTATAGGAGTTCACAACTAAGAGTTCACCTTGGGTCTCAGAGGACATTTTGGACTTGCATTGTCATCATTGCTAAAACTGTTAACACTTTTGCAGTCCTTAGAGATGAGCTAAATGTATTTTGCATACAAAGATGCTCATGAGTCTTTTGGGGTCCAAGAATGGAATGTTTTAGTGTAAATCTGAAAGGTCCTCTCAGAATCTTGTGTATCTATAGATAAGACTTGGATAATGGCAGGGGTGTAGCTTACTTGAGGTTAGAGGGTGTGGCCTGGTTAGAGGTAGGTCCTTAGGGGTATCAGCCAGAAGGGTATAGCTCCTTCCCTGGCTCCTCCTTTCTCTCTCTGCTTCCTGGCTGCCATGATGTGAACGGCTTCCCCCTGCCCAGCCCTCCCACCATGACTTTCCTGGCAAACCATGCAAGGACTGATATTCCTGATACTATCTGCCAAAACAAACATCTCCTTTTTATGTTGTAGGTGCAGATATTTTGCCCAGTGACAATGACAGTGACTAACACAGTATTCTATCTTAACATTTTACATTTCTCTATGATGACTAAAATTGATCAGTATAATAAGTATGTCATTATTTACATTTCTTCTTTTTCCTTACTGTGTTGAACAACTGAAGGGTAAGACTGAATCTTTATAATCCCACATCACTTTGGACAATGTTTTGTACATAAAATATTTGCTGAAGTGGATCAAATAAAAACATTAGACACAATGCTGCACCTGTAAAGGTGTGAGGAGGAAATGGAGAAAGAATCAAGAAAAAGAATAAAAAGGAAATAAAAGAAATTTTTAAAAAGTACTACTTACAGAGGCATGGGTTAAGGAACAGCGAGCGAGGCATACAGGGGTGATGCAGAATGAGATGTATGTGCCCCCTCCACACTCATATTGAAATCCTATCCTCCAAAGTTATGGTATTAGAAGGTAGTGTTTTCAGAGGGTGAATAAGTTATGAGGGTGGAGCCTTTATAAATTATATACCTTTTACCTCCCTCTGCCATGTGAACATTAAAAAAGGCAGCATCTGAAACCTAAAAGAGGCTCTTCTCCCAAACCTGACCATGCTAGCACCCTGATTGTAGACTTTCCATTTCTACAACTCTGAGAAAACATTTTTGTTGTTAACTATTCAGTCTATATTGCCTTTTTATAGCAACCAGAATGACACAAGACACGATTAGGAAGCACAGGAAGCGGATACCTCGCCTAGATCTGAAGAGACAAGAAGAGGAAGTAGCTACTGGAATCTGGCAAGAACTATAACTGTTGGAAAAATTTGTGGGGAGGCTGCCGAGAGCTGTGAACTTAGGTGGTGGGACACAGCCTCTGCCAAAACGTGACCCGGAGAGGGAAAGTGACAGCTAGAGGAGCAGACACTTGGATCTTTTCTCTCCCCAAGGTTACATTCCATTGGTTGACCTACCTGGAAGCCAATGGACAAAGCAGACAAGGTTGCAGAGTGTTTTGAAGGATGTGGAGGCTATGCAACAGAGAGGTACATCAAGGTGGAATCATTTCATTCAATACCTGCTGGTCATGTGGTGTGCGCAAGGCACCAGACTCTGTAATGTCAGCAACACAAAGATGAAAATGGCATTAGTCCTCTAGGAGGTGGTTGCTTGCATTTTGGAAAAGATTCATAATAGGTTGCAGTAAAAAAAAAAAAAAAGGCTTTACTTTTTTAAGTGTTCCCAATAGTTTGTGAATATAGTTTAAATAGGCTTGTAACAGAAAACGTTTTTTTCTTTTTTCCTCCTTGCACCTATCCTTCTTCTTAGAGACTGAGTCTGTTTAATTCTGGAGGTAATCTCCATATTTCTAAAAATATTCTTCCAGTTATTCTTGGTTGAATAAGTGCAGACATTTAACTTCTGCCAGAGGATTTTTCTCTGAAAATTAATGCCAAAGAAAAGACCTATATTTAATGGCAGTTGCAAACTCTATCTCTACCCAATTAGTCAGATTTAAAGTCACCAGCCAGGACACACCTTCCACACCTGCAAAGGCTCCAACCAGCTGTCAGAGTCTTACACTTTTGTTAAAATTAATTTTTTATAGTAGTATATTAATAGTTTTTAATTTTATTTATTTATTTTTATTTACAAAGAAGCTACAAAAAAATCAATAGAACAAACAAGCCGGTTTAGCAAGGACATGGTGTAAGGTCACAAAGTCATATACAGAATATTAATAATTTTTAAAAATCAATTACTATTACAATACTTATAATGAAAAAAGATGTTCTTGATCCCTGTCTTATTCCATCTCTATTTTCTCCCCACAGAACTATAGTTTTCAGTCTCTTAGCTGCCCTTCTGATACTTATTTCTTATCTGTAAATATATGCTGTGCACATTTGCATAAAATATTCATAGAAGTTATATGGATCATGTTACATTTAAAAAATCTTTGATTTTTTATTTTACTTTATTTATTTTACTCCAATTTCTCCATACCTCCAGTTGAGGTTTCCAAATGAAAATTCATGAAACAGCATAAAGAATGTGTGTTAAGGCCCACAAGTATTTAACAGATACGTTCTTGAGATATGCATCATTGCAAGATCAAATTAATGTTGCTTTAGGATAATTTAAGAAAACTTTAGGAAACTTACTACTTAAAGGTAGACCTGTATATGAGTATTCTCTCAAAAATTATCTTATTTTCAGATACCTATTCTGTAATATATATGCCTTATTCATTTTAGTCTATTGGCATCTTCACTCTAAAAGTCTCCATACTTGTTTCATGACCTGCAACCTGAAGGTAGTTTTCTATTTTTTTGTGTATGGGTTTTTTGGTTTTCTGTGTGAGATCTTTCTCTAAGTGAGATACACTGTCTCTTTATAATCTCATTTGGATCCTAAATGTATTCTATAATATAATACATTTTTTTCTGGAAATATTTATATACCCTGGATCTGTATGCTTTGTTCAACAAATCTGTAAGAAGAATATTATGTTCCAAAGTTGTTTTTCAAAGAACCAATTCAGTTCCATTTCTGAATACCACATTTCCCCATCATCACAAACATCCCTTTGAAAGCATTCTTTCTACTAAATGGTTGGGAATGATGTCTATTTTAAGCATATGAGCAAGCAAAATTATTTCTGCATCAGACCAAAGTGTTTAAATTACAGTTGAAAATTCTATTCAATTCCATAAAACTTTGTGAGAGTGGATATGGAAGTCCTCATGACAGAAAGAGGTGCTGAAGTGCAAGTGGGACACCTCAAGAAATTTATGATGCTTGGAGTGACCCATAAACAATTAAAATGAGATGTACGGAGTTGAGGGGTACAGTGAGTGCTGCCGGAAAGCAGTGCTTGTAGAGTTGCCAGAGAGATCAGTGCAGTCTGAGGTAACTGATAGATGGTTCCATGGAGTCGAGATCAAAGCTCTCTAAAAACAAAGCTCCTTGAGCAGGGGGTAAGCAGGGTGGGATTCTGTCAGCAAATGACAGAAACAATCACTGGTATCTGAAAGACAGTGAAGACACTGACCTGCTTGCATTGAGTTCAAGTAGCGAGAGCTGGAATCAAATCACTGGAGACATCCTCAAGTAAGACAGTGAGATGATTTTGATATCATACTACGATGTCATATTCTATGTACCAACAACAAAGCTTAGCCATGAAAAAGAATTCCAAGTTGTGTAGAAATTTAAAATTGCTGAAAGTGGACAGTTATCTCAAAGTCTGCAGGAGCCAGACAAAGTTGAAAGGAAAGATTTGCTGTATTTCTATGACTTTTTCATAATATCAGCCAGGTTGCTTCAGGACTTTTTATATCACCAACCTCCCCTACTTCCCCCATCACCCCATTTTCCTCACTTTTTATTTCCTCTTCTGCATTTTGGTCATGTTGTAAAACTTTCTGGAAAGACTAGAGCAGTATTTGGAGAGCCATTCACCCCAGATTTGTGCCTGGTCATGTATGGTTCATTAGAGATCATGTTTATCCCAAAATAGTGAAGCTTTAGGTACAAAATGTACCTGAAAGTGTTCCCAACTGGTGCAAAATCTGAGTAGCTAAGACTATTTAGAGTCAAAATAAACATAATGAGAGTAGAGGTTCTCTGTGTTTTCTTACCAGTAGGCTGAAACAGGTCAACTCATTGAACAGCAATTTATCAGAAGATCAGTTTGCTGAAAAACTAATTTGCTGAGCACCACTTTTCCAAATAGTGATTTATGGACTAGCGATTATCTGACTGAGTAATCTATTGTGAAAAATCTATCTGCTGAATTATCAGTACACTAATAACATCTTTCTACTAACTGCTACAGTGAAATGGCATATATGCTTACTCTATCCATAAGTACGAATAAAATGTAGCTATTTTACTTTTCAACAATTAACCTAATCTTTCTTGCAAGCATAATGCTCCGCTACTCCTAACCTATTGAATAGTATGGGCCAGAGGAATTTCAAGTGAGAATTTATCATTGCAATTATTACCGTGTAATTATTACCTTGTTAGGCCTTGTCTTTTCAGCAAGTGTTTAGCCTTTTCCCTCTTCTTTGTCCCTAAATAAGATGGATTCTGGGGTCTTGGCCTTACTGTGTTCTTTTTTTTTTTTTTTTTTTTTGGTACCAGGGATCAAACTTATAACCTCACGCCTGCCAGGCAGGCACTTACGCCACTGAGCTAAACCCCTGGCCCTATTTTTTTGAGACAGGGTCTCACTATTCAGTTCAGGCTGGTCTTGAACTCACTTTGCAGCCCAGGCTGGTTTTGAACTCACAACGATCCTCCTGCCTCAGCCTTCCAAGTGCTGGGATTAAAGGCGTGCGCCATCATGCCCGGCTCTTACTGTGTTTTTGAGACATGGTGGGGAAGGAGAGAACTCTCTCATATGTGAGTGGATTCTTGTGCTCCTCCTTGGTTTTTAAGGAAACAATGTCTTCGGTCCATCTTGTCACTGCTGTCCCTGCCGGCTGTCAAAGCTGAAGTTACCAGAGGCTTTCAGTCTGGTTTCTCTGGAGTAGTCTTATCTTGTTGACGTGGACTCAGCTCTGTTGTTGGGGCCGCTGCCAGTTCCCCCTAAGATCTTGCTGGGAAAGCCCATTTGGGTTCTTGCCCTGGGTCACGGTCTTACAGACATGGCTTCCACTCTAGAATGATCTGGAGAAAACTTGCACAGACATTAGCTTCTTTATGCTCCGCCACAGTCCACATGGGAGCTGCCGAGAGCTGAGGAAGACAGACCCTCCCAACACCGTGTCATCTCATACTACTGCTTTTCCTTGAGAGCAGCCGTATCAAGTTGCTGAGAAGGCCATTCATGTGGTTATACTCCTGGGAACTGTGCAATGCAAGGGTCCTTGGGCGCTCTGTAAAGTCTGCAGCTTTCTCTTCAGCCAGTCTCGCTCGCCCTGTTTTACTGAGATCTCAGCCCAGAACCCAGCAATTGGACATTAAATGTCTCACCTTGCTTTCTCTGATTCTGTTCTCTTCCCATCTCCACAATCTCCTAGAGGTTGAAGGGTCAGTTGGCATATCTTCCTAGCTTTTTAGATCTGCCCTTCTACCTTGTGCTTCTTCCTGAGGGAACTTCCTCACTTGCCGCCACCCTTCCTTGAGGCTCTAATGAGAAAATGGCTCTCTGCCTGAGAACTCAGTTTATTGGGAAAAATAAGGATAAACGATCAGCTTCATATTTTTAAGTCTTCATTTTTTCATTCTATTTTCTTTCTAGTCTCCTCTTTCTCACCTTAATTGAATCTCCAGGGCTGATTATCTGTTACCGGGAGCAAACAGGAATTACAGCTAGACTACCAGAGGGAGGGAGGCAAGCCGAGGTTGGGCCAAGTCTGAAGAGAGGAATGAGAGTCCTTAGTCAAACTGGGGAGGATTCCACACAAATTCGTTAGCTACAGACTTCACTGGCTGATGCAGCCATGCAACACAAGGGAAGAACTTGTGGGTGCAACAGTTATAGGTCCTGTCAGTACTGCCACAACCCATCCCTCCACGGAATATATATGTAGACGCCATCTTGGCGATGAGGCTGAGGAGGAACCGCTCAGAGGAGGCATTTCCGTAAAAGCTGATACTGAATAGAAATTACTGAAATTGAAGATATGAAGATATGTCAGAGTACATGAAGATTAGAAAAAAGTCATTTGAGTAAATTTGTGCAGCCACCGTAAAAGTTTATAGCAAATCACTCTTCACAGATATTATTCAATGTTCATTATAATAACAATTCTTGGATATTTTTAATTTCAGGTATTGTATGGATCACAAACATTAAGAATTTTTGTAAGATGAGGAGACTGGTTTCTTTCAAAGTATTTTCTATCTTGTTATGGTTGTGTCAACTTGAGAAGTCTAGAAGCTTAATTAAGTAACTCAACAGCTCTACATCCTGGGGTGTAGAGCCCAAGCAGTTACCTGGTCATTGTGTCAGTCTGAGAAGGTCAGAAGTTTAACTGAGACTCAGCAGGGAGCCAGGGTTCTTACTTTGTAAATATCCTCATCCTATGCAAAGGAAGGCAAGGAGATTTGTGAATCCTACACCCACCCTGAGGGGGCTGGGGAGTGTCCTGTGTACAATATAAGGGAGAAAAAGAGGCTTGCCCCTGCCCCTTTTACTCTGGCTGCTTTTTGCTCTGGCTGCTGCCTTGAAGTGTTGCCCCAGTGCCATGCAAATTTTTGGATCTGTAGATAACTTGATTTTTTTCTAAGCAGAGATGAACAAGAAAGAATTTTGAATTTTTGAAAACTGGTTCTACTAATTTACTAGCTAAGTAATTGAATTAGCTGTAATTGATCTCTGTACCTTATTACATAGAATGAAAAACCATGGTACAGTTGGGTTGTGAGGAGTAAATGAAATGATATGATGATGTTTTGCATATTTTAAAATGACATGCTATTTATCTGCAGACATAATCCTATAATAATAATGGGATAATAAAGCACAAAAATTCCATTTCCTAATCTCCCACGATAAAATTTCCATTCAATATGTTTTATAATTCAGCAGAATTGAAAATTTTTGAAGGCACAAAGGAGCACAAAGTATTATTGTACTGCCATCTTCGGGACATATTTTGAATTGCACTCTTGTGTAGTTAAATTGTTTTTCAAAAACTAAATATTATTTGTACTTTAAATGTACCGGCAATGGTTATTACTACTACTGGCACAGAGTGTGAAGGTCTCAGTAAAAGCATTTCTAGGTCAATCGATCATGAGGAACCGAGTCAGCTGTGGCTAACACCTGTCACAAAGCTATGCTTCTTGAAGAGGCTGATTCCTGGAATGATTACTCTTAAAGCTGGAAGGGACATTAGGAGTGAGTCCTTGCAGATGGTTTCCTGTCTGCTTCCCCTGAGGAGAATTCAACCTGGGGATTTAGCAACAGGAAGTATAGCAGATTTTAGCCCTGGGAACTGTGCAGGAAGAGGGGCAAGGCAATCTCTAGCACAAAGGAGAGACAGCAGACATTCAGACTCTAAATATAAGCATCATTTATGTGAACAAACAAATGAGTGGACATGGGAAACTCTTATGTCGGAGCTCACTCCTTTCTGACCCTGGGATCTGTCTGGAATGAAAGCAGAAATTAGAGAACCAGTCTGCTATCCTGGGAATATGAGAGGTGTGCTTTTAAAAAAGCCAACTCCACCTTTTGTTTCGCTCTAGAGCTTGACAAAATTCTTCACTTGGTCAAACTTTAGATTGGCTTCTGAACTTTCGCTGAGATGTACATATACTTTCTCTGAGATGTATGTGTATTTTTTTTTTTTTTTACAAAAATCTGGTTTTAACAAAGAGCCTTGCTGAATCAGTTTAGCAAGAATCCCTTGTCCTTGCTATCTCATCATTCTTAATATCTGATCAAGGTTTTCATCCTCTACAATGTCCCTGGTGCTGTCTGATCACCCTGACTTGTCTTCAACAAGAAAAATCCGGTTAGGTTTGCTTAGCCAGGCTCTTCCCAGTCCCCGGTATTTCCTCTTAGCAGTTTCTGTCCATAGATCCCCCACCCTACTCTTCGACTATCAATTCTGACTTGCTCTTGCTGTAGAAGGAATTGAACCCAAACTCTCTTGCATATTGCAAAATCCTATAGCAGAGGTCATCATACCTGTCTCAGTGGTTCTGATTAAAGGTTACCTAACCATGCCTTAGCAAGTATAATTGAACAATTTTATTTTTAACAACCTTCAGAAGATGTGACTGACTTTCCCCCAACTCCCATTTTCTTCCTGACTTGTGTGCAGCCCTTCCTTTACTCTCATCTTCCTTCAGGATACTCCAGCTGGCCCCTCAGGATATAGGTGCTTAGGTCCAGCCCCTTAGGTCCAGCCCCTTCTTGTCTTCCATCTCTGTTCTCTCAGGTTTTGGCTGCAGGTCAGTGGAATCTTTATTTCAGGACTTGAATGTTCTGTCGAGAGAATGGCAAGTCGTCATCCTGCAGAAGTGGGCCCAAGAGTAACTGTTCAGGACCCATTTGATTTGGTAGCTTGTTACCAGACCCAAACTTACTCCAAAGATTTGGCTTTGTGAGAGACTGGGTATTCCCTTTATTAACATAACTTGGACTCTATGGCTAATCTAGAGACACTTAACTTCATCCTTGGTCTGGTTTACACTACACGGAATCTCCCTCTCACTTGGATGCCTCAGGCAGCCTGCTAGATTCCTTAGGAATGTTACAAATCAGGGCTACAGATCCTTGAGAAGGCAACCCCTTCCTCAGGGCAAAAGCACTTTGAAGCAGTAGCCACCTGCACTGTATTAGAGAGCTTGACAACCTTATAGGTACTGTACTAAATTGTGGTGTGGCTAAATGTGATAGGTCCAGTGTAACAAGTGGTTTATGAAAGTCTTCTTCAGAAATAATTGTTTCTCATGCTCACTAGCATTTTAGTTGTCAGTCAAACAGATCAACAATAACAATTATAGGCAAAGATGTGGAGCAACTGGAATGTTCTCATGTTGCTGTTGGGGGTGTAAAATGGTACAACTATTGTGTAAGAATGGTCATGTCTAATACACATACATATTCTGTGATACAACAATTATATCTCCATACATAACTGTATGTATCTATATCTGTATATCTCCAAGGGAAATGAGTACATTTGTCTACAAAAGACTGACATCTGACACATAAAGGTTCATAGCAACATTATTTCATGAAAGCAAACAACTGGAAACAATTAAAATATCCATGAACTAGATGATGGATAAATGAACTGTGGTGTGTTTATATAGTGAACTTCTTGATACTAACAAAAGATAAACTTCTGACATTAAACAACAGGGATGCTTTTAAAACATATGAAGTAAAAAAAATTAGACTCATGAGTTCATGCTTCGTGATTCCACTTACATAAATTAAATGACAGGCAAAATTAATCTATGGGTACAGAAATCAAAATATTGGTTACCTTTGGGAGAGATATTGACTTCTAAAATGCAAGAGAGGACTTTTGTAGGGATGATATCTATGTTTTTATATTATAATTTAGTAGTGATCACACATTATACTAAATGCACAAAGTTAGTAAGTAATACGCACAATGGTTGTACATTTTTATTTTACATAAATTATAGCTCAGCAACTTACTGCCAAAATCTTCTTCTCATTTTACTCCTCCGATTAGAATTCCATTTGGGCTAACTGGTTCTTCTTTTTCTATTATCCTGGTGGGGTTAGGTCACTCTGGAGTCTCTTAGTGTGAGGAAGCTGGTGGGAGATAGGAAATTTCCAAAGGCAACCGCCTCCACTTGGTAACTTTACTCAGGAGTCGACCGGTGGCAAGCTCTTCAAATGTCACACAAGAACGTGTCCACCTACTCTCTGCCTGTGCCCGGATGGATGTGGCTGGAGAAGAAACACAGCTGTGCTAATTTAGTCTCATATTACATTTATCCCCACAAATCTCAAGTGAGCCCTCTGCAAATCCTTGCAGCTCTATTTTATTTCATGAGTAAATTTGCTTTCCTACTTCCTAAGATTATCTCATACCTTAACTGTGTCTCTCTCTTCAGATCCAAAATACTACCCTCCTAGCTCAGAATGTTTTTCTCATTTCATTAAGAAAACAGAGAATTACGTTATTTTCTAATTACCAAGTTGATCAGACTATCTGCATGTATACTTCCACAACCAGCCTTTGCTCCTTCTGTTTTAATGCGTTAGTTATTCTCTGCACTGGCTATGCATAGAATTTAAAAAGTGTTAGTGCCCAAATCTCACCCCTGGAGATTTGGAATTGATTAATCTCATATTAGACATCTGGTTTTTTCTTTCTTTTCATTGTTTTTTTTTAATCTGATGGAAGGTTAGAACCAGGAATTGAGAATATCTGAGCTCCTAAGGTTAATTCCTCCTCTTACAGAATAGATTCCTTTCCCTCTCACCTCCTCAAAATCTTGTTCCCTCAATGATCTCCCCTTGTCCCTAGATGCTTGGTTCTTTTTTTATTACTCATGCAACACACATGTGCTCTCCTCTTGTCTTAATATCATCAATTCCTTGACACTACCTCTCCTTTTAGTTGCTCTTCTTCCAGCAAAATTCCTTCCAATGACTGTCTACACTGACATCTCCTATCCCACCATCTCCAATTTCTTCATCAACCTACTTTTATCTCTGTCCAATGTTGAAATTGTCAGCATTTTTCATGTTGGTAAAACCAATGAATCCTTCTTTAGGCTTTGGCTAATTTCGCTTTTCGGTGACATTTAACACAAATATTTTTGAACACCCTAGGCCAGGACATCATTGTCATCTTCTTTCTTCCTTACTGGTGCTTCTCCCCAGATTTCTTTCCTAGCTTCTCCTCTTTTCCAAGCTTTAAATGCAGGATGATCCTCTTACCCCTGGCTCAGGCCCCACGCCCTCGTCTTCTGCAGCCACCTTGTTTCTCAGGGTAACCTCCTCCAGTTCCCAGTGGGTGGTTCACACACGTGTGCCTTGAACTCTCATCTCCTCTCTAAGTGCCTGGCTTGTAATCCATGACTGCAAAATAATCACATTAACGCAAATCCCTTCTCAGGCTCTGCCTGTATGAAATTCAACCTACTATATTGGGTACCAGAAGGATCCGGGGAAGCTGACTCCAAACATGAGATAATTCATCAGACCTATGACTATGAGGTCTCTAACCTTGACAGTAGGTGGAACACTGCACTGTGACATGTTATGTCATAACAAGTCCTACGACATTCATCTAAGATGAATTTGTCCATTATACAAAGAAAGGGATGCACTGGATTTGGAGAATACCAATTAGGAGGGTTGGTGATAGATAAAGGAAAATAACAAACACATGGCAATCGATAAATAATTGAAATCAATGAATGAGAGTCACAGAGTCTCTTGGGAAGAACTAAAAGAGATCCTGGTCTTTCGTAGGTAGAGGTCAGACATCTGGAAAAGATACTAGACTTAATTATGAGACTGGCTAAGTTTCACAGTAGGCTGAATTCTCAGAACCTCTCTCAGGACCCCAGTAGAGATGCAGATCTGTAGGATAACTTCTAAGGTTTTTGCATGCGTGTCTTAAACCCCCTGATTCTCTCAAATCTCTGGGCCTGCAGACCCAGCTCTCTCTACTTTGTGGAAGATAGAAGTTCCATTCCTTTTGTGAAGCAATTCAGACACTTTGAATGAGACCAGGACCCCATAAAACATGGCTAGTCTTCCTCAGGGTCTGCCTCCACTATCTTTTCAAACTGCTGGATCAATAACTAGTGGCAGACATACAGTGTTCATCTGCTGGGCTTATGGAGGGAGGTGGTGAATTATATGACAAAGAGCTGACTTACATGTACTAGAAGAAACCAGCAGAGTATCCCTGAACTGAATCCTAAGGTGTATGTATCCAGAAGAGACAAAATATAAAGTTGAACATGGGACTGCTCTTTCATGACATAGGATTTAACACCTTTGTAGGGGCCTTGGATGACGGCTTTTGTATGCTGTTATTACGACACTTGGAAGCTTGAGAAAATGATGATCCACTTTAAATAAAGGTAGGATACCAGAACTACCACGGCAGAGCATAGAGGAAGGGATCAAAAGGCTCAGAGATGTGGCAATGCTAGAAAGAACACTGGAAAACCCACTGTGACTCTGTTCCTTGGGAGGATCCAGAGGACACTACTTCCCATGACAATAAAGAATGTACTAGTGAAGGGCAGCAGCATTAGCAAGGAGCTCAGTGGAGTTGATTTGCGGGCTGGGGCTGACTGGGCTCCTAATAGCAGTGTGGATGCTTGGACCCTGCATTACCAGCAGAGGTCAGGGCAGAGCCTTGCCGTCAGAAGCAAGGTTGGCGTAGTTACTGTAAGGGGCAGCAATACCAGAACGAGTAGGAGATGCAGACCTGCAGAATCTTTGGAGATGGTGAATAAAGGGGATCATGGTATCTCCAGGCGGTGAGCAAAGTGAGCAGGGTGTTACTAATACATGATTTGGAAAGAGCAAAAATGGATGAGTGGGAGGCTGATATCATAATCGCTGACCAGTACCCAGACCTGAGCTAGTTATCAGACCCAGCAGCCCTTCACTGAACAAGAGTCTCCGTGCTCCTTGCAATACTCACAGAGTTTATGCAGCAGTGATCCCCTCACTTGCCACAACCCAGCCCTTTGCCAGAGGGCCTTTTATCCTTCTACTCAGGTAACTAAACGATGGGGAAAGGGGGTGTGTTTACATATTTCAAGGACTTTGGATACATCATCTGGGCTGACACTGTTATCTAGGGACCAAACTTCTGTTAGAGGAAGAACAAATGGCGTCCTGTCCCAGATCATGGCGGGACAGCTGCATTCCTGGATCCCCTTGGTAAATTTTTCTCCCATTCCCAAGTATATAATCAGAATGGACATACTTAGCAGATGTCAGTACCAGCACACTCATTCCGGGATATTCGGGGAAGATTTAGTATAGCAGGAAAGGCCTAGAGCAAGTTCTTGAAATACTTTTCTGTCATCACCAAGATGATCTTTGTTAAATATCAAGGAAAATGGGCAAGATTCATCCATAGTGGTTCTTCTTATATCTCCACTGGATTCACCAGTTTGACTCCTTCAAAACCTGGACACCTCATGGCAAATTTAGTGATGAGACTGACTGCGTTATCCAAGAAACTCTGACACTAGCTGCTGTATCTTTGCCTGAGGTGGTTAACATAGTCTCACATGTGTATGAGAGTTTAATGCAATTCCAAAGTTCTTTCCTACTTATAATAAAGTTATTGTCAAAAAACATATAAAAATTTGAAGAGGATCAGGATTATAGGGATGCTGTGAGTTCCCAATAACAATTGCTGCTTTTATCTTTCCACCAACAAACAAAAATCTGCTGCAGAAGTTTTTCTAGGAACAGGTAGGGAAAAGACACCTAAAAGATCAGGGTGAATTTTATCAACCAACAAGCATACATACATGTTTACAAATCATGCTTATTGCTATGGGCTATTACCTAATGTAAGCACAGCACTCTAAGTTCTTACTTACATAATATTACTTAGCGGCTGTATACCTGGGGTACAGATTAACTTCATGTCCTCAGGTGACCTTTTGGAACCGAATTTCTCTACCTGTAATAGATCTCACATGTCTACAGCATTTTATGTTACAATCGTATAGTATTCTTTAAAATCACTCAGAGCTTGGGTACCTGGGTTGCAGCACATAACTCCATGTCCACAGATGATCTTTCTTTTGGGACCAGACTTTTCTATCTGTCCACTATCTCTTACTCTGCCTTATGACAACACAGTCTGAGCTTATTGATCTGAGTGTTCCTTCTGGAGAATATCACATTTGTCCCCTGACTCATGTTAACTGGACTTAGTTAACTGGATTCCCAAAAGAAAAGAGATGAACCTTGCAAAGATTAAGGGATCTGCTATATCAGTGTAGTTTTTAGGAGACCAGTGGCTGAGATATACTCTCCAAAGTAAAAATAAGTCAGTGTCACTTAAACCTTGTATCAATATGAAGGAAATCTGAAACCTGGTCAGATTGTTCAGGTTTTAGAGGGAGCATGTTTCACATTTTGGGATTGAACTCTCTGGTTCGTTTACCAGGTAATGTTAGGAGTGCTAGTTTTAAGTGGGTCCTGGAGTAAGGAACAGCTCTGGGTCTGCAGCAAGCTTAGGCTGCAGCATTTCTATCACATTAGCCATATCACCTAGCAGAAGCCCAGGAATTAGAGATATCTGGATATTAAGTGATGTTACTGGAGACTCTATTAAACCTCAAGAAGAGAATAATGGCATTCTTATGGTTCTGAAGCAAGGCAATGCTTTTTGCATTAGAGAATTATGTATCACTCAAAAAAATCAGTTCCTCATAAGGGTGGAGGTTATGAATGGACCCAAGGATACTAGTTCATGATCAATAGCATACTGATCACCCCAAAGAAGTTTGTATCCTGTTATGGTTTAGGTCTACAATGCCCTATACCCAAAGACTCATGTGTTTTAAAGGTGGTGATTGACTCATGGGGCACTATACTTAAAAAATGTTATTAAGATATGTCTGAGTGGATTAAGCCATTGTTGTGTTCATAGCTGAATATACTGTGAGGAGGTGGGGCATGGTTAGAGGAAGTGGGTGACAGGGAGTGTGATCTGGGAGGGTATAGTCTTGTCCCTTCTCCTTCCTTTCATCTGTTATTGTCTTGGGTTGAGCAACTCTCCTGCACGAGGCCCTTCTGTCATGCTATTTTTGCATTGGAACCAGCTAACCATGGACTGAACCTGCTGGAAACTGTGAGCTAAATTAACTTCTCCTTTACCTTGTGAATGTCTGGTATTTTGTTCCAGCCATGGGAAAGTGACTAATACACAGCCAAATCTCTTGAACCTGTAAATATGTTATTCCACATGGCAAAGGAACTCTGCAAATATGATTGTTAAGGACAAAAAGATGAAAATTATCCTGGGTTATTTGCATGTGCCCAAGTTAACAGTAAGGTCCCTTATAAAAGGGAGGCAGAGCCAGCCTTTTCCTGTGAGTCAGCACCATACACAGACTGTGGGGGAAGAAAACAAGAAGTCACCAAGAAGCAAGCCCTCCCTGCAAATTGGCACATACCTGGGCAGCTGTGGGGGACAGCCAGACACCAGCCTTTTCCCATGAGTCAGCACCATTTGCAGACTGTGGGGGAAGGAAACAAGAAGTTACCAAAAAGCAAGCTCTCCCTGCAAATTGGTGCCATGCATGGACAATTGGGGGAGAGCCAGATGCCAGCCCCTTCCAACTCATGGGCTGGGAAACAAGAAGAGCTAACCCTCAACCCCCTCTCCCCTCCCCTACCATTAGTGACTGACTGACACTGAGAAACACAGGCTGCCATGATAGTTATTAAGGTAAAATACAGTTTAATGCTTGCAGTGTTTAGTGTTTCACTGACTTTGCAGGTCTAAAGCCGGTATTCTGATCACCTATTCAGAGGATAACAATATGCAATGTAGCATTTATGGGGGATCTCCTTCTGAAGGTGATAGCCTTTGCTAATTCCCTATTATCTTGTTTTGAAATCCTGTATCATTTTCATTGTTTTGTTGGGTTGGGTTTTATTCTGTTTTGTTTGGTTTGGTTTTATTATACCTGATGGCATGGGCAGCAATTTCAAAGATAGCAAGATATATTATGGTAGCCATTTTGGATTTACCATTATCTTGTTCTAAAGTCCTTTATTGCATTCATTGTTTTGTTTTTATTGTTTCTATACTGTTCTGTTTTGCTTGATTTTTACTATGTCTGAAGGTATGGGCAGCTGTTTTGAAGACAAGAAGAGGCATTATGGCAACCATTGTTGATTTCCTATTGTTTTGAAGTCCTGTTTCACTTACACTTACTTGTGTTGATTGGCTTTATTCTGTTTTATTTTGCTTAGTTTTATTCTCTTTAAAATAAAACAAGTAAAAGGGAGGTAGAAGCATCAGAAGCAAGGAAGGGGAAGTGGTGATTGGAAAGGGAGAGGGATTCTGCATGTTCATTACTTGCATTGCTGACTTGAAGATGGATTGAAGATGGGAGGTTGTCATGAGCCGAGGACTGTGGAAGGGTTTTAGAAGCTGTAAGGAGAAAAATAGATTCACTTCTAGAGATTCTGAAAGAAACACAGGATTTTAGACCAGTGAAAATGGTCAGTTGACAAATTCGTTGTATTTTAAGTCACTAAGTACACGGTAATTTGTTACCACACCAACAGGAAACCAATGTAGGCTTTTCTTTCACTAGGAGGCATCTAGTCTGTTGGCAAGTAGATCAACACCCTGCTCTTAATACAAGAACAACCTGCCCCTTGGTGGCAATTCAACATCATCTGCCCTGTCAAAGATTGACCTGTTTTCTACATATGGTTTGCCTTTTTGTCTGGAAGGCATCAGCCAACAGTGCTCTCACCGAGTGATCTACTGACATGGGATCCTGTATGGCACTGTCTCAGACCAAAGGCCTCTCTCTGCAGGCAAGGAGGAGCATCAGTGAGAACATGACTCTGGGAGCCACTGTTTCTGCCATACTCCACTCCATGGAAATTTCATCGTGATGAACAGGAACAAGGCCTCTTGAACTGTTGGATGTCACCTCTCTGGATGGATTGTGCTCCTTAAATCATTGCTCACTCTATGATATGTGGCCCCAATATAAACAATATATGGATCTAAAAATCAAGGGATAGAAATAGGAGGGGTCTTTGATCTACTGAGAAATCTATTTCTTATTTGTAAAACTGTAGAATGTATAGATTTTGGGTTTTAAAGAGGAGAAAATGAGAGTCCCAGTGAAGTTTAATCCCCAGTCACTTTGGTTTCTTTGGATTGCTCATGCCAGTAAACATGTAGACTAAGAATTGCTATCCTGACAGGGATAATTGGTCCTGATTATCATGGAGGGCTACCAAAATGTATTGAGGTCATGGAAGTGTGTGTTTGGCATGTGTCACCTCTTGGTATGCTCATGCCTAGGTTTAACAGTTAGTGTGAAATTACAGCAACAATTTTAAGAGCATGGCAACCAGGATCTCAGACCACTCCCCGGTGAGGGCCTAGCTATCCTACCAGGCAACTCAGAAGTGACGGACTAGGATGAAGGAAATGTAGAATGGGCTGGTAGAGGAGGGAGACCAGAAGTATTAGCTATATATTCTTGGAACCAAATGTATAATTTGGGGCTGTGCTTTGTTCTCTTTTTGTAGATGTCCCCAAGAATCATGACAATAGAACTTAGAAGAAGCTATACCTGGATGGAGTGAGCTTAGTAATAGAAGCGAGTGGGTCTGGGAAGTACAAGAGATGAGCTTCTGAGGACTGTTTGATTTGTTTCATGGGACCATAACATGCATCACTCAGCTGCTGTGAATATCGGTTGCTATTAGCAGTGCACATTCTTTTATATTTGGCTTTTGCCCACTCAACATTATAATGATTATATCTTCTCATGTGGTACATAGATGCAATGAATTTCTTCTTCTATATGGCATCCAATTGTATGACTATATCACAGTATACTTACCCATTCTTCTATTAATGGATCTTTGCATTATTTACAGTTATTATCACAAATGATGCCATCATGTACTTCCTTTTTTTTTTAAAACTATGTGAATATACATGCTTGTTTCTGTTGGATATCTACCTTGAAATGAAATTATTGGGTCACAGGATATATGAAAGTTATATGATAGTAGATAATGTTAAACAGTTTTCCAAGGTGGTTTGTGCCCTGGCACGAACTATTTCACAACTCTGTAGGTAAGAAAATAGTCTTATATTGTTTTCTGGAAGCCTGGTTGCTTCCTTTTTTACTTTTATATCAGTAATCAACTTGAAATTGATTTTTGTGTATGGTATCTGGCAGGGGTCAGGCTTAGTTTTTTTTTTTATATTGAAATCAATTGGCCCTTTGATTTAAAAAATTTTGTTTTCCACTGCTTTCTCCAACAGAGTATGATGTGATGTTTCATTTGTTTGATTTTTTTCTACTAAAAGAGCTTTTGTTAAAAGTATTTAGTGACTTGGTTGAGCCTCTTGTGATATTGATACTACTGTTTTTTTATTCTGAGGAAACTGAAGCTTGGAGAAGCTAATAAGCTTAGTGAACTCTACTTTGTACCCAGATGCCTCTCATTAAGTCTTTAAAGGAGGTAGAAGTTATTGGACTGACTGGTTGATTGATTTTCACAAGTAAAAGTATAGAGTGTGGTGGGTCAATTCCTACTATAGATGAGTGGTCCTTTTGTAGCTGCATTTCTGGGAAATGATTTCTTCAGCTCCCACAGCCTTGTTCTCACTGCAGCCCAGAGGGATGAAAAGGAGAGCATGAAAGGCATACTCCTTGTTGAAAGGATATTACTGAGAAATTGCACACTTCCACACACTATTAGTCAAAATTCACACGTACAATGAAGGGACCCTGGGAAATAAGAGCCTTTACTTTAGGTGTTCGGTGCTTCCCTGAAACTTGAGGTCTCCATTACTAAAGAAAAAAAGGAGAGAATAAATGTTAGAACAGCTCGCCATAGTCATGTACTTGGTTGCAGCACATCTGAGATCCTGACAGAGGTTTGTGTAACTACCATCTGTAGAGCACAGCACACCCCTTGAGAGCTAGCTGCACCTGACAGTCTGCCTTTTAAAAAACTTCCTGGGATGTGTTCCTATCAGAGTGTAATTCTTAGACGTCTCTCCAAGTGTGTGTGTGTGTGTGTGTGTGTGTGTGCGTGTGCATGCAACATTTTATTGGAAAATATAATTATTTAATTTGATGTATTTATTCTTACTGTGGTTTTCAGATGCACTAAATTTAGAAACATCACCATTGCAAGTGAAAAAGTTTCCAAAGCTCATCTTAATCCTTCCTCTAAAAGACTTACTAGTTTTTCTCTTGTGAATTTTCTCCTTTTTTTCCCTCCTTCCCTTGCTCCCTGCCTTCTTTCCACACCCATCTCTTTCTCTTCTACCTCCAAAAGCTGTGTTGCCCTAGCATTTCCTCTCCACTTCTGACTTTGCACATTTGAACAAAGAATAAACCAAGCGATGGGAGGCTGGGGTGGGGGAAGAAGAGGACCAGCGGCGAGTCAAACTGTCTCTGACTTTTACATATTTTTAAAGCTTTTATTATTAGTTTTTATTACACAAGTAATACATGTTCATTGTAGAAAAATTAGAAAACACAGAAAAGAAAAAAGAAAAAAATAATCACCCATAATCCCATTACCCATAGATAACTGCTATTAACATTGTAGTGTATGTCCTTCTAGCTTTCTTATGCATATTTATATATACATATATAGGTATATTTATATATAATTTCTTTTTTTACAAATATTGTATCATACTATATATATACTATTTTATAACATATTTTTCATTTAATGTATATTGTGAACATCATTGTTTATTCCCTGAAAAATTATACAGATATTACATGCTCATTGTGGAAAAAACTAGAAATTACAGATATGCAAAAAGAAAAAGGAATTGCTCCAAATCTCACCTCCCAGAGATAAATGCTGTTATACCTTTGGCAATTATCCTTTCAGACCCCTTAATGTGTGTGTATATATATATATATATATATATGTATATATATATATATATATATATATATACACATACACACATGTTTTTTAAAAGGGGTCATAATAACTTTCCTTTTTTTCATTTCACAATAGTTTGTACATTTCATTAAATACACATGACATTCTTAATTGATCCTCGGTATTCCATTGAAAATATGTACCATATGTAACTAAGCATATAATGTATATTTATATTTTTCTACTTCTGAAATAATACTGCTATAAGCATCCCTTTTTGCATAATTTTGTGAATGATGAATAAAGGCATCTTAGCTCATTTTTTCCCTGGAACTTCTAAAAGAAGAATTTCCTTAACATGGAATCATTGGGCATGCAGGAAAACTATAGTGCCAAAATATTTTTCAGAAGGATTGAATCAACTTATATTCCTGTTGTGTGGAGGGGAACATTCGTTTCCATCCTTTCTTGTTGTCCCTGGGAACTTGAATTCTTTATCTCTCTGACTTTTTGAACTTTAAAAAGGAGTGTATTAATCTTATTTTTATTACCTAAACATTCAAATGTATGCATAATTATTATAATTGGTTTATATTAGGCTGTGGTACACTATCATTTTATGCCCATAATTTCATTTTCTACTAGAAAGTTTGAGCCTTCGTGAGTCATAAAACATAATTTATGTTATTCATTCATTTTTCACTCATTCAGTGAATATGCTTTCAATATTTGCTTTGTGTCTAGCTCTGTATTAGGATTTGGAGAAAAAACAATAAGCAAAATGGATGTTTGCTGCCATTTGTACTTCCTGTTCAATGGGAAGAGCAAACAAGAAACAATGAAAAAAGCACAGGGATTGCAGATCACGGAAACTTTCTTAAAGTAGTGATTTTTAAGCTTTTGATACATACTAGGGATCTAGACTTTTTGTTCCACCTATCACGCATATTACCTTTTCCTAATTTGGTTTATTTTTTACTCTGTAGGAGTTTTCCATTTCTAGTTAGTTCACTCCATGCATTTTTTCTTTATTGTTCTCTCCTTTAGTATTATGATTGAAAGTTTTTTCCCCTCACATTAAAACTATGTATTGATTCATATTTCCTGCTAGTTCTTTTGTATGATTATTTATGTGCTTTAATATTTAAACCTTTATTTCACGTAAAACTCATTTTGATGAAAGTTTTGAGGTATAGGTCTAATATTTCTCCCACAATAACCTAACTTGATGATCTAACCTTTTCTGAGATTTGACTTGTCATCTTGTAAAGTACTCAATTCTTTTATGTTCTTGGGACAATCATGAACTGCATATTTAATTCTAATGATTTATTCCGAGGCTATAGTACAACTGCTTTTCCTCATTCTATCTGCTGTTACCTAAAAGTTGAACATTTCTGTTGAGTGACATTCTAGAATACAAAGAAACAACAGACACTGCTTAGGCACAGATGAGAGGGGCAGGAAGTTAGGATGGATGAGACTTTCAAAGTTGAGACTTTCAGAATCTGAACCTCCAGACAGGATCATTGTTAGCCCAGCCCATTTGCTTGCTTTCTAAAATAAATTACAAGCTTTTCTACTCCTGTGTATTATTTTTCCCTTTCTCATTCCGAAGCTTAGCTTTCAGTAGGTGGCAGCATTGCCAAGCGCTGAGCATCCCAATGGTTACCACGGGAGCGTGGAAGAACATGATGGTCAACAGGATTTGAGAATTTCCCCCGGGAGTTTTAATTAATTAAAGGAGGCATTGGGGCTGTGCTACTTTTAAAACTTTCTTTGTACCCCTGAATAAAAGCATAACTAGAAGTTTTTAGTGAGCTTACATCTAGATGCGTACAAAACATTACTGGGTAGATGTTTAAAATGACACATTGGCCTTCTGAACATTTCATCTGTCTTATCTAAAAGAGCCTTTGAATCTAGTCACTTACTGATTTGAAGTTCAAAAAATGTAGTTTTTAATAATATAACTTCAGTGGGTTCAGGTGATTTTTAACTTTTGTCGTATGGTAGTATTTTTTAGATTTACCACAAAGAATGTGTATTGCCTTTGTAATTTGGAAAAATAACAATCAACATTGGTTGTGAAAGACTGGGGGTAAAATGAGTGAGTGTGTGTCAAGTTTACAGCATTTTTTATTTCAGATATGTGGGTTACACATGAGAAAACAGGTTCACCGTTCTCTTCTTACCCTTAGAGATCAGCTCATGGTTAATTGCTAATCTCAAAGTAAATTACCAAAAAAAAAAAAAAAAAAAAAAGTAAATTACCAGCAGGAAACTTAGAGAACAGAACTTTACCTCATGGAACTGTACCTGAGAAAGTCCTTGGAGGGTGGGAGGAGAGGGGGCAGCTCCTAAAGCATGCACTGGCATATCTAATGGGGGCTGGTGAATCACCTATTGCAACCATGTGCCAACGCAGATTATCAGATCTTTAAGTGCTAACTGTAATTTTAGGATTTGCTACCGAAAGAACATCTATAAATCTTGGAGTACGTCGACGGGAACTATAAAATTGATTGAAGGCTGGAAAACAGGCACTATGAATAAGAGATAAGGTGGCTGAATATATTATCTTAGATATGGAAAGTCTGGCTAGGTAATTAGACAAATTCCCATCTCCATGAATAGCTACTACAGCCTTCCCAGACATGGAGGTGAGATCTGAATTTATTAACAGTCTTCAGTCATACAAAGTACAATTGCACATAAGATAAGTGTTACTTTCACACTGAGACTAAGGCGAGAGTGAGCTCAAATTAACCAAGCAGCAATGATTTAGGTCAGGTATTTAGAAGGACGGGCTGAATACCAAGGTTGGGCTTATCCATGAATAACTTTGCATGGATTAGTAGGAAGAAGATCGACACTAAGGGGTTAATATAATCAAAGGGTAGAAAGGGCAGAGACAGGAGATGAGAGCATGCCAATTTGGGCTACTTCATAACCTGGAAAACAATGACCCTTAAGTGAAATAACACTGAGGGATGAAAATGAGCCCAATTCAGAAAAGAAGATTAAGCTTAATTAAGCTCAATTGATGAAAACCAAGGTCAGCAGACTAGGTGAGTCTGAGAATGGTGACTTGCAATAACATACCATCACAATTGTTTTACAAGTTTTTGATTTAGAAAATTGTGATTTTTCTCATATAGCTTGTTAAGGGTACTTTCTTTTGTGAAGCCAGGCATACTTGGAACCATGCATAAATATCAGTTTGTTGGAACACAAGTGTGTCAGTCAAGAACAAGGCCAAGTAACAGCTGGTATAATCAAAGTAGGAAGCTGCATAGCCTTTTGAGATGTCTTCTAATCTTTTAATGCATGTACTTTCACCTCAGATACTAGGGGGAATTATCTGAAACTGCCATTTTTACAGAGCAAAACAGTCAAATACCAGCAATTTCATATAATTCAACCTAATACAATAATTGTTCATGTTCTCCATCTTAGCTTAAGCTAAAAGCATTAATGTATTTAGTTTTTAGGTCAAGATATTAGTGTATCTATGAATGTCTGCGTGGGGTTGGGATTGAAGATGAGTCTTATATAAACCACATGTAGGCCTCTAGCTCATACTTGTACTGGACACTGGTGCCTCCTGTCCAACTTAATTTTTCAAACTATAGAAACAAGAAAAGAAATGGAAAGACTTGATCTTTCCAGCCATGGGAGATTCGGTCTGGGAAATGAGTCAAAGGAAAAATGGGGAAGTATTACAAAATTTAAGTCATGTTACAAGTTTAGTGGAGGAAGATCGCAACAAAGCTGTGAGCAGAAAAACAAAGCACGTGACTTCCTCCTTTCTAAAATATCGTATTGCTTCATGTGTCCTGCTCTCAGTACTCTAAGCATAAGACAAGACACCAAGTACACATTGGAAAACTCATATCTGCATAGTCATCTAAAACGAGACAAGCTTAGCTTAACTAAAAAAATCTTTTATTAATAATGTAAAATGTTAATATTTGTACGATCTGAGCTAATTCCAGCATGCCCTATAAGTTAACACTATGCTGATGTGCAGACACCATGCTTCAGATTTCAATTAGAACAAAATGTGTTAATATTCAATTTTACATTTGAGGGTAATTGTATATGTTACTACACCATTTCCTAACTGGATAACTTCATTCTCCAAGAAGCTGAAAAAGACACCATTGGATCAAAGAGAAGTTAGTTGCCCATAAGCATTTATATGAAGATATTAGGATTATTGTGTATTTACAAAACGTATTTTTTTCATATATGATTTTTGTTGCATTATAAATTAAGAAGATATTTTTATGTTGAAGGTTTAGATTCTGACAGAATGGAAGACTAAAAGTAGATGAGTGCGGAGAAAGCAACAGGTGACATGGTATATGTTTAGGTTCATTATTCCTAATGATATTGATAGATAGGGTTTTTTTTAAACACAGTTTTATAGTTTTAAGTAAATTTCTATGTTTAAAGACTTCTTTCATACATGATAAGATGTTAACATGAGATCACCAAGAGCTACAGATATACTAACATATGTGAAATAATTGTTCTCTGTAATACATTTAAAAATCTTTAAATAATTTAAAAATCATAAGTCTTGCATCTGTCATGGCATGGTTTGGAGCAGACATGCACAATGTCAACTTTAAAAATTCCTTAAAAAAAAAAGCCTGCTTTTAAAATCTGCTCTTTTTTTTCCCCCTTGATGGCGGGTGCTTTCAAGTGTAAAATCATTGAGAAGGGCAGGGAGAGGTGGGTAAAAGTAATAAGATAGCATAGAAAAACCAATCACTGTGTGGTTCAGCTGTCTGGAGGTCCTCAGGTTTTGTGATTTTTTTTTTTCAGGTGTCCCAGTGGTGAGTTTCCTGGAGAATCGCCTAGCTGGAGACGAGACAACACAGCCCAAAGAACCTTCTCTTCCGTCTTCTAACCAGAGGATAGGGAGTTAGATTCAGAAGGCTGCTGTCATCTGCGATGAGACAGAATGCACATAGGAGTGAATAACAGATGAAAAAAAGCTACTTTTTCAAAAGTGACTTTAAAACTCCACCAGTCTTTGAACCAATGTTTTACAGCCTCAATACTGTTGACATTTTTTCAATACTGGACACTGAACCCAGGACTTTCACACTGAGTTACATACCTAGTCTTATCATTATTATTATCATTTTAAAAAATTTTTATTTTTTGTGAGACAAGGTCTTGCTAAATTGCCTTAGATTGATCCAAACTTGTGATCCTTTTGCCTCAGCCTCCCAGAGGGCTTGGATGACAGGTGTAAGCTACCATGTCTAGTTACTCCTGACCCTTTGGGCCCAATAATTTTTTGTGTTGGAGGCTGTCCTAGACATTGCTGTGTGTTTCGCAGTGTCCTACTCACTAGCATGCCAGGAGTACGCCTCTATCAGGTGGGCCAGAAGTGTTCCCAGCTATGGCCAAATGCCCCAGAGAAAGTGCTAAACAGCTCAATGTTGAGAATCACTGCTTAGAATTAAACTGAAACTGCTGAGAGACAGTTTTTCAGTTGGGAGAAGTAGGTATTTTATTAGAAAGATCTCGTACTTTGGAATAAAACTGGCTTGATTTCTAAGCTCGCCTCTGCTATTTACTAATTCTGTAACTTTGAATGTGGAACTCAAGCTCATTAGGCTTCAGTTTTTTTGTCTGCAAATTAGGGTTTTATAATTAAAGGTACTTGCCTTTGATGAGGGTTAAAAGAAATAACCTATGCAAAATATCTATCTTGGACAGGTTGCTTAGTGCCTAACATGGAGAAAGCATTCGGTACCATTAACTATTTTCCTTTACCTAGGACCATTACCTTGGCTCCATTTACTTCTTCATGACACCAGAAGAAATCACAGCCTTGCTGTGTTCAATCTTTCCCTAACATTTTCTGTAGAGTTTTGTACACAAAGGCATTCAGAGACAGATAATAACTGTTGAAATCATAAGTTTTGGTTTGGGATTTTTAGCAGGATAACAAGCAAAGGAAGAAATAAACCAGTAAACCAAATCTGGTTTAATGTGTTGGGTTTTAAAAAATAGTGTGGTATAAAGAAAGGCAGGGTAGAAAGATCCTGTTGGAATAAAACTGGCTGATGTAGGTCTCAGTGGCAGGAGAAGAACTATTGTGTAAGGAAATAACCCAGAAATTGCCATCTGGAGAGAGTGGTAGTATATGACCTCACTGAGACAAGATGGCTGGTTAGTATCGCGACTATTAGGTACCCTTCCAGGATTGGCTAAAAGCTGCTGTGTTTTTCCAAACTAATCTTAAATGAGACAGAAGCTTAGCAAAGGGCATAGAATCAGTAGCTAGATGAGCGGATGGACAGAGTGAAGGAAGGGCCTCACCTCAGTAGAGCTAGTTTCTTCTAAAGAGGGTTTGCTTTTCTTGATTACTGAACCTAGACATTTAAGACACTGTCAAGAAAAAAAACAGGTCCTGGCTTTCTGGTCCTCTTACATTGTAACAGAAAATGCCCCCTGGCAAATTTGATAGTTGCCCAGGTAATAGTTCCTGTTACTACTGTCTCCTAGAAACAGCTGGTCACTGCAGTGCATGGCTGGTCACTATGATGCATATCGTGAGAACCAATCAAAGCCAAGTATTTTGCTTCTTGCTTGTAATCCCGTAAAAACTTCCCTCCCTGAGCCTTTGGAGCCTGACATTTTGAGGAATAATTGATTCCTAGTCAGTGACTGTCCGATGTTAAATAAATCTGCCTCCAAATCCTGGGTGTCCTTCCGGTGTTTCTGCTTGCCCTTGCAACATAAGCAGTATCATCTAAGTGGCTGGCATTTTCCTCTCTGTTCCTAAGGGCTTTCATGTGTCACATTTATTTGTAAATGAATATCATCCACCAAACTTGACAGTGGTCCTTGGAAAGATGCACTGTGCTACGTATCTAGGAGGAGCTTGAGATGTAAGGCTGTATGAGAGGAGCAAATGAGTGCCCTCACGGTGCATATCAAATGTCTCAAACACAGGCCCCTCTCCAGCCTCCACAGATTAAAATCCTCTCTCAAAACTCAAATGCTGTTACCATGGAGAAAAACAGGGCTATTCTCATCCTTTCCACAGTGGAAAATAATTTACAGCAATCTGGGCATTAACATTTTGAGAGCTAAAATTAGGACATCTTTCTTTTATAGTTACCTTGTCCCCAAAGAGTTAAGACTCTGAAAAGAATGTCAGATACTATACATGAGCCCTTTTTCTCAGGAGGCTCTCTCAGAGATGGATCATGACATATTTGGAACAAAAAAGAAATTGTACCTCATTTTTTCGTCATTTCTATGACTTTTATTTTAACCACCCAATGATCAGTAAACTTAACCTGATTGATTGCATGTGGCAAATATATAGCATTTTCTGAAGTCAAAAAAAATTTACCTTTTAGCTTCCTTTTGAATATTGATGACATTTACTGTAACTCAAGTTTGCTTATAATTGCTTTCTTGGAACAGTCATCAGAACTAGGAAGGTATTTATAGGGAAGAAAGATATTTATATTTCCATATTTTTTAAGACTTGGAAGATCTAATTTCTAAATTCCTTTCCTTTCCTCATAAACAAAACAGATTGGAGGAGGGACTTACCTGGTTTTTATATGTAATAAAATATAATTGTGATGTGTATTATTTCCACTGCATGAGAAAATATGTATCCCAGTGTTGTATTTACAAAAAAAAATTATGGTGTGTATGCTTTAGTCATACATTTAGTCCCATTGTCTCTCTTTAAAATATATTAAAAGCACAAAGGTATTATATACAGATTTTATAATATTTTTATGAGGACTGCATCTTGCATCTGTTTACTCATTACAGTGAATCAAAAACCCCTTCAATAGTACTGCCTTTCATGGTATTGAAATTCTTACTCAGCCTGATATATATATATATATATATATATATATATGCACTTATATGTATATATGTATGTTATACACATATGCAGATAAATATGTATGCATTATATGTAGATATATGCAGATAAATGTAGATGTATGCATTATATGTAGATTATATGCAGATAAATATGCATGCATATATATGTTATATGTGTATATTTCTTGGACAGGAGTGTTAGGATTGGTAGGAAATCGTTCAGACATTAAGCAAAGGACAGGCACCTATTAAGGGTGATTGCTGGTTTGGGGCAGTTTTGTTGTACATTTGGGACACCTTTGCCCAGTTCAGAGCTTCTCTGATCATCACCTAGGGCCAAGGAGACACAGAAGCTCAAAAATTCTTGGTAAAAATTCAGTGCAGTTTTCCACACCATAGGAGGTTGGCACCTGCAGTAAACACGGGGGTTTGCCAAGCAACAAGTATGCCTGGAAGGTTTGAAGCGAACTCCAAGTAAACATGTCCCCACATTTATTAAAATCTTGTCTCTGCAGGTCTGGGCATGGAAGGGGAGCAAAACTGAACATTTCCCAACTTGCTCTAAATTTTCTGGGGTAAACCACTTGAATCTGTTGGGTAATCTTTGATATTTTACTGTGAATGTGCGTTTGAATGTGGCTCATTAATCAATACTTCTACAGCATCTTTTATCCAAAATGTACAATCTCAGAAAAAAAAATGCAACCAAGGGTTAGTTTAAATGTGAAAATAAAAAGTGGCAAAGTGAAAGAGTGGAGGAACACACAGGAGAAAGTGAAAAAGAGAAAGAGTAGAAAATTCAACCATCAGTAAGTGCAGACCTTACTCATTTGATGTTTAATTCTTGGATACCACTAAACCAGGAACATTGGGATCTACTAAGATACAATGATGTCATTTCTCTATTGCTTAAATTTACTTTTCTGATAATAGATTTCTTATGTAGATGATATGTTGAGAAAAAAAAGAGGAACATGAAAATGAAAAGTTCTCTTTCTTTTCTTTCTTTCTTTCTTTCTTTCTTTTTCTTTCTTTCTCTTTCTTTCTTTCTTTCTTTCTTTCTTTCTTTCTTTCTTTCTTTCTTTCTTTCTTTCTTTCATGTTTTTTGAGGCAGGATCTTGCTATGTAGTGCAGGCTGGCCTTGAACTCACTTACGCAGCCCAGACTGGCCTTGAATTCACAGTGATCCTCCTGCTTCAGCTTCCCTAGTGCTGGGAGAACATCACACCCAGCTGAGAAGGTTTCAAATAATAAGCTGAGTTTAAAGCTGTACACTCAGATATAATTAAGAGCAAAAACGCTTACAATGAAATAGCAGTTACAAATTTCTATTCAGGAAAAAACTAAAAAAGAGAGAATCTAATGGAACTCAGTGGTTCTAAAACATTAGTTGCCTCAGCATCATCTGAAGCCTCCTTAAAGCACAGATTGTTGGCCTCAACTCCAGAGTTTCTAGATTAGTAAGTCTGGGGTGCAGCCAGAGAATCAGCATTTCCTACAAGTTCCCAGACACACTGACGCTGCCAGTCCTGAGACTACACTAATCGAAGACCTGGTAAGTGCAGGGCTTTTTGTCGGGTACTGAGGGTAATAATACCATGATGGGTCCTAATAGAAAGATGACTCCGGCTGCAAGGATCTTTCCAGGAGTAACTATGAATCGTCATTAAAAATGCCATTAGAGAGGCACAAATATAGTGCTGTGAGAATTCCTAAGGGGAAAGGATAAAGGAAGATTTTCTCCCATTTAGAAAAGAGGGAAAATGTTTACAGAAGATCCATGGAGGCCTTAGTGATCAGTCTGGGTTATAAGGAATGGGGAGAACTTGGATGTTCTCAAAGGGGATGGGCATTCTGATAAAGGGGACAGCATGAACAAAGATATGGAAGTGAGCAAAGGCGGTTTAATTTGGGTCCAAGTAAACAGCCCAGTCTGGCTAGAATGAAGGGTTTTTGAAGGAGGGGATGGTTCAAAACAACCATTTAGAATTCCCTAAGTATACTCACGCTTTCCCTTACCTCCCTGCAATTACACATGTCATTTCTCTTTTTAAGAAGCACCTACCCTCCTTAGACAAGGTAATCTGTTCAACATTAGTATAAACTTGTTTTTTTTTTTTTTTTTGGTCCTTGCGAAGTCTTTTCTGATTGCTTCATGCATCTGCATTTTTCCTGTTTCCGTCCCTTCTATAAACAATGGCTGCACATTACTCCAGTCAGCCCTGTTTCTCACCACTCAGTAAACAGCCCCTTATGAAAATCTTTATGAGAATTTACCCTTGCTGCCCCAACTCTTCCTCATCTCCCACTCACTTCCAACCTTCCGCAATCAGTCTTCCATGCCCCAGCTTCCAAGTCAGTAGCTTGTGCCAACAGTGCCAAGGGGTACCTTCCTGCTTAATCCTGTGGACCGTTTCAGTTCTCATCCACTTTAATAGCCCTGCACTGTTAGCCATTTCATCCTCTTTGCATTTATTCATAAGGCTCTTGTGATTTTCTTCTCAGTCCCCTCTGTAAAGTGCATTTCCCCCTCTCCAGCCCTCACTTTTGGTATTTCAGGGGTCTTTTTTCTGCATACTCCCCATGGGTGGTCTCGGCTATTTGTAGGGCTTTCATTACCACTGTGGTGAAGATCTGTTTTCAGTCTTGCTAGATCATATCTCCCCTTGGCATCATAAACCACTGAGCATTGCTCTTGGAATTTCCCCATGTCCCAAACTTAAATTTTTCTCTACCTCTACTGCTTCTCCTCTCTTCTCCCTAACTTAAAGACTGACACTATCATTCCCTCATTCTCTGAGTCTAAACTCAGTTTCATTCTTGATTCTGCCTTTTTCTTGATGCACCACATCTAGCAGGCCACATCCTCCTCACCAATCTCCGAGCTTTAGGTGAGATCGTAAGCATTTCTCGTGTGGATACTGCACTTGCCTCCTAACTGAACTTTCCCAACAGCTCCAAGATAAAATCCAACCGACTTAATTGGTCTTAAAGGTACAGCCCACCCACCTCTCTCATCTCTCTCTTCAGCCTCCATCTAACCACATTCCCAACTACTGGAGACTGTAGTTTATAAAAATGCCCTGCTCTTTAATCTCCCCAGGTACATGCTCACATCCAGAGTCTTCTGCCTAGGCTGTCTTTTTTCATCTTTTTCTTCTTTTTTTGGTAACTCCTACTCATTCTAAAAAATGTTAGCTCAAAAATTTTCAAAAAGCAAGCTAGAAAAATCTTCCATTTTCAACTCAAATCTAGGTTAGGTGACAATCTACTATGCTCTTGCAGTCACCTATGTCTTGTTGCTATGGGGTTATTTATGTTCTACGTGCTAATTTCTGTGTCTTTTCAATAGTGTGTGTGTGTGTGTGTGTGTGTGTGTGTGTGATTTTCAGAATTCACTTGCCTACCCTGAAGACTCACCACAACCTCTGTGAGGAGATTCATGTGTCATTTGGGAAAGCTTCCCAGGAGATTTTCATCTGATTCTTTCCTGGCAAGAGGGACAGCCTCCAGGAGAAGAGACATCTTAGTACCTGGCACAGAACTTGTCACATCACAGGTGACTCTTACATACTGGATGATGATAGGGCCATGGATGCTGGGGAGGAAGGTCTGTTTTTAGACAGTGAGTAGACATTTAACATTTGTGAGTATGGACTCAGGATGATCAGAGTAATGCATTTGAAAGTGACGTGTGGATTAGATTAGAGGAGGCAGGGGGTATTACACATGTCATGCTGAATCCTGGTCAAATCCTACTTTTGCACTGCTACTGATAAAAACTCCCAGAATTACCTTCAGATACCAACTAGAAGCATAGGAAGTTTTCATATGAGGCAGTGGGCAAAGGAACTAAAGGGCCATCTCTAGGATAGAAGGTGACCTCATTTCCAGTGTTCTTCAGTCAAGTGTCCAAGGACCCTTCTGACTGGGTGGCCAGGTTGGTTCTGGATACTGAGTCCAGATTGGAGCAGATTGGGGTGTTAGTCTAGGACAGGTATTGGTAGACCCAATTTAGTCTGGAAGAGTACTGCCCACAGAAGGGCATCCATTCTAGAACGATTTCTGACTTACCTATTCCAGAACGATCTAAGGCATGGTATCAACAACCAAATTCTATGCAAGACTGAATACACCAACACAATCCACAGCAGTCATTAAGTCAGAATATCAGAAAAGGTGAAATGGTCTTTCAGGCTTAATTTATCTCTGCAGATTTGTTTTGTTTTATAACAGCATGCATCTAGAAGATGCTTGTCCTTCAGTTTCTAATCTCCTTTTAGCCTTTGTCAGTAACCTTGTGGGCTCTCCACAGGTGGTTCCATTTGTAATCCATTTGACACAGCTAGACGATCATAATTAATGAAGCTCCCTACAGCACTGCCAATGACCCAGAATCTAGGACAGGAGGGATGCGGCAGTGGGCTGGGAGCCAGGAGACCTGGATAATGCCTGGGGCCTGCCAGGGAGCTGCAGTAGAACCAGGGTGGCCTGCTCTTCTTTTGTGCCCCTCTTTGTCTCCAGTCTTACACTGGAAGGATGGGAAAGAAAAGGCCTTGTCTAAGACAAAGGCCACATGACTAAGCATTAAAATTCTTGCCCTGGATTACCCTCCTTTTTCTCCACTGAAAATCAATTTAAAGTAAGCTTTTATTAAATTTTAATGTGTAGGAAAGGGGAAAGATATGGCTAAATCTTTAAACACTGAAATCAACACAGAACAGTTTCTGAGTGAGAGCTAAGATGGGGCTTGGAGAAAAGGGGAGTCTGCCCTGGCAGATACTCACAGGGTTGGGGCTCAAGGTCAGAAACAGCAGGGCCAGAGGCAGCATCTCTCCCCCAGCCTCTCTCTCTGTTCCAAACACTCATATAAATGAAATAAAGAAAAAAAGGAACTAAAAAGCCAGAGAGGAAACAGATGGCTTTCTGTACTGGATTTCAACTAGTAAAAATCGTGTTTTGACAATAACGTTCTGCGGAAAAGAACTAGAATAATTTTTCCACAGTTCACCCCACACTGTTTTCTGCACCTCTTACCCTAGACTGGAATAATAACCAAATCAGCTGAAGTGGGGAGCCTCTGTGGTCTACCCTTGTCTGTGCAGTTCAGGGTAAGAATCTCGATGATTTATTAATTAAAATAGCACCATATACATCTGTCAAAAAGTGTTCCTGGAGGGACCCCAAGAGTCCTGCACTCCTGCCTCTGGTCCTCTCTGAGAGTCTTAGTCCTTTTTCCCCCTGCTCAGCTCACAATGAGTATGCTGGCGCACGTGTTAAATATGTGCAGAACAGAGATGGGTCTGTATATGTTCAGGATTCCTTTTCTCCTCAACATGAAGAAACTTGAATTTCCAACAATACTTCACTTTCACTTTCTTCTTCTTATTAAAATCTTATTGCACCACTTCTTTAGAATGATAAGTCCTTGAACTTCCTAGTTTTCTCCTTTTTAATTCTCCAAGTGCGTGGTGGGGGGGGGGGTTGAGACATGACATCATTTATCCGGGTGATTATTCTCTTTTCACTTATACTTTCCTTCACAGTATCAATGTCTATCATTATTCTCATATTTTAAAATGCATTTAAAAATCTAATTACTTTTTGTTTACTAAAGTAATATGAAGTTATATAAAATATTTATATTATGCTTTTTATGATTATAAAAATGACCAGAGTGAAATTAAATTTCTGAGTTTTCCAATAAAGTGTAGTTCAAAACCTATTGGGTGAATTATCACTAGATGCAAAGGAAGTATTTAAGAAGGTCTGATTTAAAGACGTATTTTACAGTATCTATGAAATTCAGGTCAGGGGACCCTGAACAGTCTTCCTCCTGGGCAGTGGAATGGGAGGTTCAGCACTCCTGGGTAGTGCCCTGGGGCACTGGAGAATCTTCAGGTACAGCTTCCAATTCTGAAGTCCCAGGAGCCAATGCTGTGAACTACAGGCTCAAGGTGAGCCTTCCACGGACGGAGGACTCAGTCTCCTCAGGGTGGGAAGCAGCAGAGATTATTCTATTCTACAGTGATTTGGGGTTCCCCTGAGCACAGCTGGGTGAGCCAACTAATAAATAATATTAGTGATGACAGTAGCAACAGAAGTACTTCCAAAACAGCCCCTGTCAAGCATTTGTTCTATGCAAGGTCGGTAGTAGGCATAGGAGCATTGCTTCGTTTAATCCCAAAAATAAGCCTCTGAAGTAGGTAAAGGCATTGGCCTCTTTTCAAGAATGAGGAAACTGACATTTCCAGAAGTTCAACCTTTGCTTCAGAGCATAAAGTTGGTGAGGCGCTGAGCCAGTGTTTGCACCCAAGGCTAACCTTAGTTCAAGCCCGTGGGTCCTAAATACCATGCTTATTTCTAGTAATGATCTTCTATGCTACGATTGGAGCAATCCCTCATTACTACTTTGTTTGAGTGCTACAAAGCACTACATCCACGGCTCAAGCCCACTGTCCTCGGAGGCCAAGCCCTTCTGAGGTACACGGGTCTCCCTGATGGACCATATCCCCTGCCTCTTTTTCTGACCCCCGCCCCATGCAGTGCAAGCCACACTGCTCCTCAGCTTCTGTGCCTGGAGTTCTCACTTCCACCTCTCCACCTTCTGCCGAGCTCTTCCCTGAGCCAACAGGCGCGGCAGCTCTGCTGCCAAGTTCTCCTCTTCCCCTCCTCCTCACTCCCAGGCAAGCAGCACCCTGTCCTGCTTTGCTCCGTAGAAATGAGTGGAGTTTCTTTCTTGCTTCTAAAAAGCCTTTCCTGCCTCTCTGTGTACCACTTTCTGAAGCTGATGCTTCCCCATGGCTGCTCTAGCTACATGTGCTTTAAAAAAGTGCTTAGTGTTCGTTTTTTGTTCCATCCTTAGTCCGGGGGCTGCAAGGTTAGGTGCAGATTTAATGAACATTTATTGTTTGTGCCAGCATTATCTTACTATGCCCCAGGCTGTAGATACTGGGGATGTGATAGTTGACAGAAGCATAGGGGTGGCCTTACCCCATTCTGCTGCCAATCCCATTTCTGTGTTAGGGTTGGTACCCCTGGGTTAGCTCTAGAGATGGGCTGTCTGAGTTAATTCCTAGCTTTTCTATTTATAGTCTGTGTGATTTTAGCTAAATTAATAAACACCTCTGTCTCAGAATCCTGTAAACTGGGAAACAGCAATAACATTTCCTTCAAAGTTGTTATTAGAATTAAATAAGGGGACCAGGGATATAGCTCAGTGGTAGAGCACTTGCTAGCACATGTGGGGTCCTGGGTTCCCTAGCACCACAAAACAAAACAAAAGAATTAAGTTAATATAGGAGTGGCACACTGTAGGCTCCCAATATATGTTAGTTATTACTATTACTTTTTAGATCATTCCACACATGGATGGCAGTGATCGCCCTTTGGAAGTATTCTTAAGTTCCTCTACTAGACTGTAAAGCTCTTAAAGGCATAGGCCAAGTCTTCAGTCCTTCTGTGTGACCACACATGATGTAGTGCTTTCCACAGCATGTGACAGACCCCAGTCTGGGGATGGGGTGGGGGGGGCACAGATCTGCTTCCAGGTCAAAGTGTTTCCTGGCCCCCTTCAGAGCGTATTTTCAAAGAAAGACACAGGTATGCTCAATGCTTTCTCCTGCTATAAAATGGAAAACACTTGCTTTAATTTCCCCAGGAACAATCCCCATGTTTGTCATGTTGAAAAACATTCCTTGCCTCAAAAAGAAATGACAAGACTCACCTTGATTTTTCAATGGTAAAGGCATAGTTTCCCTGAGTTTGCTTAAAAGGTTTTTCATTTCACGCATGTCTCTGTAAAATGGATAAAAAAGAAGAATAATCAGCTGTGAACTCTCAAAATGAAATCTCCAAGTCTGGGCTACGAGACAACTGAAGGGCAGAATGAGACTCTGTGCCTAATTGTACTAGCTCTAGCTTCCACTAGGCAAATATTGAATTTATTTTGCTTTTATGAGAAAGAAGTCTGAGCTGGGTTGGCTCTGGAAGGAATGAGAGACACTCTGGCAAACATTTCTGCCAGGGCCTTCTGCTATAGGAGACTCCTCCTGATCCCTGGCCAGTCCTGGCCGAGATGCAAGAAAAGCCTTTGGTAGTAAGGACGGTATTTCAGATTTACAGGGAGAGCCTGAGACTGCAGAACTGGAGCAGTGGGCCCTGGGGAAAGCCCCGGCTGGAGGTGGTGCTGCCAAGGCTGCAGTCAGAGACCCTGGTGGTGTGCAAGTCCCCCATTCTGCCTACTTGGGTTTAAGTCTCTCCTTATAATTGAAAATCAGCATAGCACATATGTTAAATATTTGTGAGCACCAGTGCTTAGCAAATTGAATGATGTGAAAGTGGTAAGTTCTAAGCCTCCAGAAAGCAGCTTCCCATGAGGGGAGAGAGAGAGGGGGCAGAGGCAGAGGCAGAAGCAGAGACAGAGAAAGTGGTAGAAGGAGAGAGGGAGAGAGGGAGAGGGAGAGGTGGAGAGGGAGAGACAGAGGGGGAGAGGGAGAGAAAGAGGGAGAGAGAGAGGAAGAGAAGGAGAGGGAGGGGGAGAGGGAGACAGGGAAAAGGAGAGGGAGTGTGGGACAGGAAGAGGGTGAGGGAGAGGGAGCAGAAGACCCCTGGGGACCTGGTCCGTCTTTCCCAGCTTTCTGGAGCCTCAACCTGAGGTAGGCAACACCATATCACTGCATGTTTCCAGCATTCTCCTTTATCTCACGAGGCATATGACCATGAAACCCCAGGACTGTGGAGCAGGCAGTTAGCTGTCTCAGAAGCTTCTAGATCAGCCTGGGGAGGAGCTGCCTTTCTAACCCCGGGGGTGGTGGTGGGGGGACAAACAGTGCTTCCCACACACATTCAGGTGATCATGCAATGAAGATAATGAAGATATAAGACAGTGATAGATTTCCTCTAAAATAACAAAAATAAAATATAAAATAAAATGACAATTCATGCAAAACCCAGAGACATCTTTAATCAACTCCAGAATGGACAAGCATTAGCAGGCCCCATGGTTTAGGAAACTTTTGAGGGGAAAAGTTTTGAAGCTGAAAAAATTTCTACCCACTCATTTATTTTTCTTCTGGCATTTGAAGAAAGAGAGGTGGCATTTAATTTTAAATACAAAATCTTTCAGTCCATTTCATAAAGCACAACTGTTTGTTGAACACAGTTCCAGGGCCACTGTCTTCAGGGAGGCCAAAAACACCTCCTCAAGAGTAGGACTAAGATGTACAAAGGGGCTTGGGTGTCAGGAACTGGTGACTGGAAAAGGAAGGGAAAGAACCCGGATGCTGTAGAAAGGCTGCTGCACAGATAGTAGGAATATTTTCTCGGATGAGGTTAGAGACTGAGGCCAGAGAGGGAGGCAGCCCACCCCCACCCCCACCCCCGTCCCCCGCTACAAAGAACACAGGGTACATCTGGCTTCCAGGTGAGATCTGCAGGGAAACTAGGAAAGGATCAGGAGTGCACGACTGGGATTGTGGCAGTCTTCCCGGAGAGTAGCAATTGTCACCTGAAGAATCGCCCATGCCCCACCAGTCCATCTGGAGAGATTCAGACTCGGCTGGCATTTGATGGGGCCCAGACCTCAGTGTTTCTCAAAGGCCCTCATAGTGAGATAAATGCACAGCTGGGTTCGAGACTCACTGATTTCAGGGAAGAGAGCCAGGGAGAACGGAGGAAGCTGGATTCCAGGTGTTCTGCGCGTGCTTCGCCCAGCGTTTCCCGTGTCTTTGGCTGGGATCTGGACTTCCAGGCTCCAGAAACATTGCAGCCTCTGTGTGCTGTCCTACCCTGTGCTTTCTGCATCCATATCTCGCTTTCTTAAAGCTTATGAGTCAGGGCTATAGCTCCTGGGCAAGGTGACCGAGGAGGAAAAGGGCTTACTGACAGATTCTACCGCGATCCTGCCGTCCCCTCCCGGGAGTTTTCTATTTTATAAACTAAGATAAACCACTGCTTCATAATTTGCCCAGAATCCTATCAAATGGAGCCAAATAGCTTTATTGTTTGAATTCTTGGATATTCAAGCTTATAAAATCCAAGTTTTATTAATAGCGCATAATTATCACATGCTCCAATTTTCTATAAACATAGAAATTCAGTAATTAGCTTTAGAATTATATTACAATCTGCAAGTAGAACCACAATGGGTATAAGTGTCATTGTATGTTACACTTCTAAAAATAAAGAATAAAATGTTCATTATTTTGTCAATGACTCAACCCCTCACACAAAGAACATGGTAGAACTGCCCAGTATTCATTCAGCTGCTTCAGAGCAGCTCGGGGGACGTAGCAAAGGGCACGGGTATCAGGTGAAGGCCTCTTCTTTCTACCTCACAGAATGGCACTTTTAGCACCTAAACGTAACATAGCACTGGTTACTAATTTTTATTGTCTTCTTTCCTCAAATGAAATAGAATTACCACAGAATGTCTTCTTCCCCAGAAGGAAGCTGCCTGTCTGGGAGCAGGTGACTGATGCTAAGGTAACATTGACTCAGTCTGGCCACTAAGGGGCCAGCTACATTCTGGGAGAGAGACGGAAGCAACTCCTTGAGAAGCCCTCTGCCAACCCCAGTGCTGAGACTCCACCTGGCAGCAAAGCAAGCCACTTCCTGTCCCTGAAATCCTAGAGTCTACTAGAAACATCTTTACAGGATTTTAGATTCTTTTCCCTTAAGCAAATGGCATTTTGGGGAGCAGCCCAGGGGATGAGCTGTGTCTGTGTGTAGCTCCCTTCTCTCTTTCAAGGAAACATGCTTTGCGTTTTCCGTGGAGTCTCAGTGTGCTGGAAGGGGATGTGCTGAGCCTAGAGCGCTGTGTCTGTGGCAGGACCGAGACTACTTTCTCAAATCTCAGTCTTTATCTGCACGTTAGGCAGTTTCCACAGTCTCTTCCAGCCCTGTGTTTTCTCTGCAGACCAAGGAGAGATCTGTTTCTTCTCCACCTGAAATAGAAAACTCTCAACTCTCCATGGCCCTAAGCCCGCTCCCTGGAGGAGGCCTCTGTGAGTGTATTCGGGGTCACTTCCCACTTACCTTTCAGTGTTCTCGATGTCTGTGGAAACCTGCCAGGAGTGTTGCTGACTGTCACTGGGGGATGACAAGGAGTCCTCTAGAACAGGAGTTTCAGCACTCTCCTCAATTTTGCAGTCCAAATTCTTTGTTCCCCCACCACCTTCCTTTCCTAAGAAACAAATTTGTTGGGAAAGAGAAGGGGATAAGAAATCTCAAATAAAAGCTCTATACCAAGATGTTGCTACAAAAGGTAGATGTACTTTGAATTACATGCTATAATAACAACTAATAGCTTTGTGCATGATTAAAAAAGTGTTCATGGTGTGTGTGTGTGTGTGTGTGTGTGTGTGCAGCACGTGTCTGCAACACTCTGAGAAACATTGTTGAGGTCAGTTCGGCCTAAAAATAGAGATAAAATTAAAGCCCCTGATTTTGGTGAAGGATAGATGCCTTAGAACCTATTCTGAATTAGATCAAGTTGGCCTGAGAGGAGGAAGAAAGCCATGCTGTTTTTGGTCTCATAGGCAGGGGAAGGTGAAAAGGGCCCGGAGCAGGTGATACTCTGCAGGAAGAACAGGAGCTCCTGCTGTTCTCTCTGATTCTAGATGCTGGCTCTCTCGGCCTGCAACGGAGATCATGGACCCTTTCAATTCTTCAGCTCTGCAACCTGCTTTAGTGCATCCTTCTGTAAGGCTGTATGATCCAGCCTTCTTGTGTTGAGACATTGAAACGCCATCCACTAAAGTGCTGTGGGCTTTGTACTAGGTAGATGTCCATAGCAATGTCCTGCCAACCCACTGAGACTTGTATTTTTAGCATGACTGACCTCAAGTAAATAAACCAGGACTTTCTAGAAATGAGTCTTCAAATTAACTCAGCCACAATTTCATATGAAATGACATGGGGGATTGTAGTGCATGGTCTAGGTTTACTCTAATAATGTTTTTCATACTGCTTTGAAAATCTTCTCATCCACAAAGGTGTATGTAAATGGTAACACAGGTGGGAATGACCTATGAGCCCAGACGACTGAGTTTTAAACCTGGTTTTATTATTGGTTCATTCATTAATTTATAAATATAAATAATTTCATTTATTATAATTTAATGTAAATTCATATATAAGTATTTCTTGAGTGTCAGCTAAGCACTAAGCACTGGACTTGATGCTAGGAATAATACAGAGGAAAGAAAGACTTGGTCTCTGTTTCACAAAACCTAAAGTGCTAGAGATAGACAATAAAAAGCTATACAAATAATTGCAAGCCATTGTACAACATTGTATAATCCGGAAAAAAAAGGTAGCTGTCTTATGTCTTTTAGTGTTTCATCTAGTTTCATTTTTATTATGTGGATACAGCTCTAGACTAGTTAAGAAATTGTTACAGCTCTTATCATTGAAGGTAACTATATCCATTCCTTCTCAATCTCCCCAATCATGCTGTGATTTTTTTTACCCCCTTTTTGCCTTAAAAACTTAAAGTTGTGAAGAGGATGGTTGTTCATGGTAAAATCTAGCGGGAAGCTTTTCTCTTGGATTCTGATTTAAAAAGAATTAGTAAAAATTTTGTTCTTTGGTTCCCAATCTATATGGCAGCAACACAAAAAGAGACAATGAAGTGATAACTGTGTATCTTTCATCAAACTGCAGCACACACACAAGTTTACTGATGAGAAAGTTTGATCCTGTGCTGTGTACATTTATGTACATTGATCCTAGGGGATGGAACTTGCCTGAGGAACTGTTTTTCTAATTTTATGGTAGCTGTTGGGCAGAAATTAATTAAGCACATAATTTAGCACATTGCCATTTCACAGTTGGAAGGCAATGATCTCTTAAAAACATTTGCATTTTGCCTCTTGGTAGCATGCAGCAAACACAGTCAGACGTTTTACCAACCACCTCTGGGCGGAGTTAGCTTTAGGATTTAGCTTGGACAGGGGTCGCTGAGGTCTAGGAGAGGGACAAAATGGGGAACTCTGCCAAAATAACCCTCTGCGTTTTCAAATTCCAGAGAAGAGAGCATCCTGAGAGCACATGTGGAGCGTATCTTTGACTAATAGGCACGAGTCCTTTTTTTATTAAATTTTCTTGAAATTTCAATTTAGTTTTTCCAATTTTTTATTTTGAAAAAAATTACACGTTTTGCATATAAAATATGCATGTTTTTATAATGAATCATTTAAGATTATGTTGCAGACATTAATGACATTTTATCCTAAATACTTCGGTATTTATCTCTTAAAGAACAAGGATTATATAAATTTAAAACAACTTTCACAACAATTTTTAAACTTCGATTAAATACAATTGAACATAATTTGATGCAAAACTATTATTTAACTTACATATTCAAATTTCCCTGGTTTTCCCAATGATTCACTTTCTAACTTTTTTTTTAATCGAGGGACTGGATTAAGAACTATGTGCAACATATAGTTTCTGTTTCTTTATTTTCTTTTAATCTAGAAACCATCTTTACCTTTTTTTGTCATGGATAATTTTGAGTGAACAGTTCAGACCAATTATTTTATAGAAATTTTTTTATTTGGACTTGTTCAATTGTTTCTGCATGTCCAGATTCAGGATAAACATTTTTAAAAAGAAAGTTATAGAATAGTGGGTCCTTAGTGTATCATGTCAGCATGTAAGTCAGTTTGTGCCACCATTAATGATGTCAGTTTGATAAAGGTGGTTTTTATCACCGTTTGATATGGACGATGTACTCTGTTCCTTTTGCAATTATGAATAATTGACTCCGTGATTCACTATGTTTAAGTTTGGTAAAACCTTTTTATTATTCACTACTTCTTTCAATTTTCTCTATTAGAATTCCTGATTCAAATTTGAATCTCTGGCTCTATCTTTCACATTTCTTAACCCTCCTCCATTACTGGTATTTATCATTTGGACTGAATTCTGAGAGAATACTTAAACTTGGTCTTGCGGTTCACCATTTTAGGCTCTCAGTATTTCCATCCAGTAATTGTTAAGAATTATGAAAGGTCTGAGATTTTACCCTATGAAAATTAGGCTGCAACAATTTCAAGAGTAGCGGAAGGTGGCATGATATTCCTGGGTCAGAGACAAAAATAGCTTATTACTCCCATGATAGCAATAGCCAGTATGTCAGTATTTGTACTGGTTTCTTGAGTCCTTGTTTTCACAGGTTGATGCAAAAGGGGCAAGCAATGCCTGCATACACAGTAGGCTGTGACAGAGAAGAACCTCTGGCTTAGGGTTGCAGAGTTTTATTAGCAGGTCTGCCTGCTGCTCCCGAAGAGATGTTTTTATTATACTCATAGTTAGCATATGCCTTGCTCTGGAGGGAGACAGTCTCTATTTTCCAAGGCATTTGCTAAATAAACATCCTTGAAAAGATAGTGTAAAACAAAGGGCAATCAATGCCTCACTTTGTAAAATGTGAAAAATGTAGCAGACCAATGGAAGATTGTTTCCCAGTACTAATTAACAATTACTGTTTTATGGACTTGACAGACTCACAGATCTCTGCATATATTGATACATGCATTTTAAAATTTTGCATCATCTTAAAATTCATTCTTCTAGTTGTAGTTGCTGCATTTGGTGTAACCATTTCACAGTGCTGTTTGTATCCATTTCATAGTGTTTTATGTATATATAATATATATATATTATATATATACACACATATTTATGTGTGTGTGTGTGTGTGTGTGTGTGTGTGTGTGTGTGTGTATTTTAAACCCTTCTCATTCCTGGCTATTTACTCAGCTATGTCTTTGAAGGTACTTGCTTTCCTATTATTTTAATAACATTATCTTTCTAGTAATTTTCAAGAAGAACCAGGGTATGTGACTAGAAAACAGTGTCCAAAACCTTTAATCTGCGTGAAAAAGTTTCCCATCTCCAGTGTTAAATTTCCTGAACGCCCTGCCTATTCTTTAAGCCCCAGGTCTATTCTGAGTTTCTGGGTTAGAATTCCTACTCCAGCAAGATAAAATGAACAATTTGACTTGACAAAAACCACTCTTTTATCGAGCTCACTTTCTTTTACTTCTGTTGCTGTTCTTGTGTTCTCCAAATTGTGTCACACTCTATTCTGCTTTGCTGCCCAGGACCAGCATTCATAACAGGCATCCTCCTGGGGCCAGCACTGATAGTCTCTGCTGCTCAGTGTGGGGCAGCCTAGCTTTTCCTAAATGTAGTTTCAAACACTAATTTTCCTGACAACAGTTCCAGAAGTTTCTCCTATGTATTTGCTAACTGAGTTTAAAGTATCCCTGGAACTAATTTCAGTGTTGCAGAAATTTTTTCCACTTGAATTTTTTTTCTTGTGTTCTTATTTGCTATGGATTCTTCTGTTCCTTTGTTTCTAAGAAACAAATCCCAATTACTTCCTAGCTTTGAGAAAGTCCTCAAATTTTCTGGTTTGTTCAAGTCACCCTTCTTTATTTTCACCTTCTATTTACTTTTTCTCCTACAGTTGGAAAGGATCATGTGACTGAATTCTGGTCAATGGGCTCTTAGCAGGAATGGAACATGCCTCTTCCAAACTGACCCCTAAAAATCTTCCTTCAGGATCCCATTATGCTTTCTGGCCATGGACAGAGGCCAAGACCTCTCTGCCTCTAACCGTTGAATAGAGGTACGGAACAGAAAGAGTAATGCCATTCACTTCCTCAGCTCTAGAACTGGACTATGACCTGAGTGAATAATGAATGTTATTATCATAATCCATTGGGCTTTGGTATTATCTCACACAGTAGTTGCCTTACCCAGAAAATTATAAGCACTAATATGGATTTATTCTTTTCATTATATGTTTTTCTCTTATTTCAATGCATTTTTCAGTAGGAAGAGAAATACATGAGTTAAGACCAGAGTCTCTGGGTAAGCTTTTCCCTCTAATTACATGCCCTCTCTTGATAAGACATGTAGAGTGAAAGCAATTCATCCACTTATTCAGTAATCATTAATTGAAACTTTGCTTCAGGCACTGTGGTAGATCCTGGGGACACAACGATGAACACATTCAAGGTGAGCAAAGTCTGCAGAAAACAACAGACAAGAAACCAAGCCATTACCCCTCCAGGTCACGTGTGCTATTACCAATGCCATGAAAATGTTGGGGGATGTACTGAGTGGTCATCAGCCAGGCTTGGCGGGTCAAGAGACATTTCCTGCAGGAGTCACATCTAAAGAATGACCCAAATGAAGTTCAGGATGAGCCAGGTGAAAGGGATGATGGGGAGGTTGGGTAGGATGGGGAAAATGTCCCAGACAGAGGGACGAACTGGGAAGAATTTTTAAGTTGAGGTTCCTCAAAGTGGTTTAAGATGCTGTATGTGTGACAGGGCAGAGTACTGGGGGGCTGTTGAGGGGGGTGTTGTTGGTGAGATGTGAGGCTGGAGAGGTTAGCAGGGTATGTTCTTATGTCTTCTTCTGAGCCACATTAAGGAGTCAACAGAAGACACCTCCACAAACTTGGGTAGTGGCCAATTTGAGAGCTTCATCCCCAGTTTCTCCTCTTTGGCTGTCCTTGAAATGGAGCACTCGTTTTCTAACACCGGGTAGGCTCCCGGCACTGCTCTTAGGAAAAGGATCAATAAGCTTCCACGTGGTGATTCCAAAAGTGAATGTGCATTTAAAATCATTTATTATGAGATGAAAAAGTCTATCCCCTGAAAAATCAATTTCAGGCCTCAGTGAACAAATATTTGCTTGGGAGGGGATGAGGTAAGGGGGAAGCAAACCCTTAGAGTACCTTGAAATCACACTGAGCTGGCTGTGTTCCTGGTTAGAACCAGGCCATCAGAATTTGGCCACTCTCCTTAGGGTCCTGCAAAGCCTTTGGCCTTCAGTTCCTTGGGGATTTCCATGTATTTTTAGCTTGTTTACGGGTAATAACAGAGGCATGTTTGAGGAAAAGTTAAGAGCAACCACCCGTGAAGCACATACCAGATTGGAAGCCTGGTTATTCTTATATTCATGAGAAATGGTCGGTCTCTTAAGAAGACCAAAAACATATTTGGTTGTGGGGCAGTTCCAAGAGTGCCACAGAGCAGCCTCAACTCCAGAAGATTGGGCTGGGGTCCTTTCTCATGTCTAATCCAGAGATATTTTTTCTTCACCTATTTCTCCTATCCTGTTTTTCCTCTGTTCTTTTCTTTTCCTTTCAACGTTTGCATTCCTGCCAGTCCTCAGTCTGCCAGAGATAATGGCAGGCACTGCCATAGACAGTGTCTCATTGGAGCTACTTAGATGGATCTCTAGTATCTGACAAAGCCAATTTCATCTATTTGATTATATTTTTCCAGAAATCAAAACAATCTTCTCTGAGTTGTCACTGCCCTGTCATTTCCTTGGAGGCAAGGGCAAATTCTGTCCATCCTTTGTACTCCTAGTGCACTGTCTGCTGTGATACTGCACACAGAGCTGGCGTTCAGAACAATTTCCATATGGACTGAATGTGAACAACAAAATGAACAGGGCCTTCAGCAGATGCATGGGTATTTATCCAAATAGTGATATCCACTCTCCTACTTTTTCACAACTGGGAGGTGATTTTTAAAACTCCAAGTATTGAAAAGGACTGGGGGAATGTAGCCTATTGGTTAAATTATCCATCTTTACTTTCTTGTGTTTCTAGAAATTATGTAATTTAAATAAAAATAACAAGCTCTATGAAGTTCAGCTTGTTTTTTGCTCATGTTAAAAATGATTTCAAAGACTCTTCTATACTATACTAAAGAGATATTGTTAGTACCATAAAGTACATGGTAGAAAATAATAATTATACCTAACTCACGGAGCTCCATACTTGCCCATGCCCTGGGAAATAAACATTTTCTAAACCAGAAAAGATAGAGTACTACTCCCCTTCCCCACTTTCCTACATTTTCCTCTGTCCTACTTAAGGCACTGTAGTTCCATCAGTGCCCCAGAACAGCAGCTGTCATGGTGGCACCAAGTGGCAGTGTGAGAAAGCAGAAGTACAAGATTCCTTCAGAACGCAGAAGACAGACAATAGGAGACACGTTCACAGGAGGTCCCTGTGAGGCTTTGCTCCAATTCTAGCCCCTAAAGTGGAGCAGAAAAATGCACAGAATGTATTTACTATATAATTAATTAGCTCCAACTTTCTCATAAGTGTCATAGCTAAATTGTGCTCCCTACGGATCTCATGAATGTTTCACTTTGTTTATTTTTACTACGGATTATGAATTCTTAGAATTAACTATTTTATCCAATGCAAAGTATTTTGGAGATTATTAAGTGATCTATGGATTAACATTTCCTCCAATCTTGAAAAGTAAGTCTGCAAAATGAGTGTTATTTTGATAAGAAACTAATACATAATGGATTTGAGGCATTAAACTTGGTTTTTTAAAATGCTAATTAATCATTAAATAAGCAAAATCTGTATAAAATTCAACCATTATACTACTATTTTTCTTTTCGCCATTGATATGTCCTCCTGGCTTTCTTCTATGGAAGTCACACACTTTGCAGTGGGCCTAAGGTGCTCTGTATCCTTGGGTAACTTATCTCATTGAGTCTCAGTTATTTATCTGTAAAATGGGGGAAATATACTTGAGGCTAAAACAAAAGAGCACACATAAGGCATCTGGTAAGAAAAACTGAACAATAGGTGGAAGCTATCATAGTTGCTATTATCCTGCTCCTTAGCTGACATCTACTTTGACGAAATGTAACAATACAATGTCCAACTTACTGGTATATGAGGGTATGTCGATAGAGTAAAAGATGGTTTTAGGTTACTTTTCGATTATAGAACTTAGTTACGTTTATATTCTTCAAACATTGAAAACGTCTCATTTTGGGTCATTTGTGTCAGATATGAACATTCATGACCTCATTTTTTTTTCTTTCATTTAAGTCAGATTCAATGTTATCTCTTCAGAGAACTCTGATTATTTCACCTAAAGCAGCCAGCCATCCAGTTGCTTTCTATCACACTATCCATTCTATTTCAGTGATCTCACATTGCACTTATTAATATTTGGGATGCTTAGAAAATTTTACTATATCTGTTCTTCCTTTCTCTGTCCTGCTCCTTCCTTTCTTCCTTCCTTCCTTCCTTCTTCTTCCCAATATGTGCTTCATAAGAGGGGCTTTTGACTTTGATCACTGTAGTCTCCCAGCACCGAGAATAGTGCCTTCCGTACAATAGTGCTAAACAAATATTTGTTCAAAGAATGAATTCACATTTCTACTCAGAATTTGAATCACAGTCTTTAAGATTTATTTTGTTTTATGTTTTCTAACCCACTATTCTATTTTTGAATTAACTGTCTCATTACTTTGGAATAAAAGTGGACTCTATTCTATTTCTGTCTTCATGTTGCTTTTTTTGGTGTGCATCATTTCTTTTGCATTTCTTTTTTTTTTTTTTTTTTTTTTTTTGCGGCACAGGGGATTGAACTCAGAACCTCGCGTCTGCCAGGGCAGGCACTTAAGACACTGAGCCAAACTCCCAGCCCTGGTTTTTTGAGGTAGGGTCGCACTATGTAGCTCAGGCCGGCCTTGTGCTCGCGTTGTAGCCCAAGCCGGCCTCGAACTCACAACGCTCCGCCTACCTCAGCCTCCCGAGTGCTGGGATTAAAGGCGTGCGCCACCACGCCCGGCTTCTTTTGCATTTCTTAGTATGATGCAGAATATACTTCAGCCTTTGCCACGTATATCCCAGTTTTGCCTTGAGTTCACCCTGCATTTTGCTGAATAGTGGCTCATTAATTTCTCATTAGAGCATCCTGAGCTCTGAGTTCCTAACAGGTTTTGAAAAAATCTTTCATGACTTTTAACATGTCTCTGTTCTTTTGCTGTGATCACATTTCCTTGACATGTTTTTATGTTGTATTTATCATGGTGGCACATTTCAGGGGATGAACTCATCTTATTTTAGGAAAAGGGAGGAAGAATGGCATGTCCTCATTAAAAGGACCTGGTGAAAATTTTTCTATAAGCTGTAGCAGAGGGACAAGTAGACTTAAAGTGGACCACGACAAAACAAGGAGAGGTGAGAACAAAGATAAGAGGTTAAATTCACAGGCAAAAGAACTGTTTTCAGAATAGCAACAGGGAAGAGAAAGCAAGAGGAAAGCCATGGTTAAAATAGCAGAATCATTTAACTCCCTTAGAAATCTGGCTCTATTTTCTGCCCTCAAAGTGAAAAGAAACTTGTACATAATCTCATTTCATCTAGTGGCAGGAAGCAGGCATTAATGGTCAATATGATACATCAACTCAGTAATCAGAAAAGATTGCCTACCCGTGAAGAAGTGAGAATAGCTATTTTCCTCTATAAACACAGAAATTAGACTTTGTCAAGCAGTGCTCTGATCTACAACCTAAAGTGTTAGAATCTAAAACTACAATATATCTAAAACTATCCCCATCTGTCCTCTTATACAAACACAGGTTTTCATGATCACTCTCTACCTGTAATAACCCAACAGTTTTTATTAAATGTAGGTTTTACCTCTCCTCACTGTGATTTACTTTAATTTTGTCAATCACGAAAATGGAAAATCATTTTAGTAATGTTTTTCTTTATTTCTCCTGCAAAGGTGTGATCTTACAAAGTATAATAGGTTTCTAAGTAGACTGTACCAATCAAATTTATGAGACAGCAAAAGTTCAGCAGCATGGTCCATGGGAGAAGCATGAAGAGCCACTGGAGATGTCTTTCAGGACTAGGAGTGCTTAGAATTTCTTTGAGGGAGAAGGATAATCTTTATTACTAAATTCAAACTCACTTCAAAGTTATTTGAGGCTTATTTTTCTAGAAGAAACCAAATTCTTAATCCCTGCAGTGACCTCTTTCTTTTCAGTGTAAACGCATGTCGCCACTGCTCGATACAGTAGTAAAACTAAGTAACATATCCAATACTATCTGGACTTCTGGTGGCAGCCAGGGAAGTGTACAGACATAAAAATAAATTATGCAAGCAGGCTACTGTGAAAGAATTTGGGTTCAGTATCTAATCCCAATAAAAAACTGACCAGAGATTCCAGATAGAGTCAATTTTAGGGATTCAATTACATTCCTTTTCATTCCTTGATGGTAAATAAAAACTAAAGAGGAGAGGAGGAATAGCTAACACACACACAGAAGGGAAAAAATGAGCTTACCTAAATGTTATTAAAATAGCAACCTCTCTTATAATATGAGAAGAAACAAACCAGACAGAAATTTCAAGCAGAAAGAGCTTTTGAACTTTACAAATTTGAAGGGAAGTCTCTGTTCCCGGAGAGTCGGAGGACTGTATGATTTTACAAAGAAGGGGGTTAGTGAGGTCTTCTAGATAGGCTCACCCTCTAGCCTGAAGTCACATCAGAGGTACCACTTTTTGGTTAAAAAGTATATTATCTTGTAAAACTAGCGTGACACCTTAACTATCAGTGGATAGACTTCTTGCTAGTGCATGAATGGTCCTTTTGCTTATATATGAACATATAGATTAAATTATATATAAAATATATAATGTACATACATCAGTCCTGGAGAAAGAGGGCTGATTTCCTGATTCATGTTCCTTTATCTGGCCACCTCTACCACCTTACTTGAAATTTGCAATCACATTAAATTCAGTTTTCACCCCATTGTTCATTTGGAGTAGGCTTATTTTTCATCATGCATCTTGACTCAATGTCTTGGTAAGTCACATCAGCAGAGCCTGCGTTCTCATCCCTTCCCCATTTCTTGTTTTCAAGATAATGAGGCATTTATTTGCCTTGCCTTCCAAGGCTTCTGTAAAATGTCCCAGGCTGGTTGACTTTTCTAGGTCTATTTTTATGAGTAGAGACTCCAAGCTTTAAGGACAAGACGCACGTTACTATTTTAATTTTCTCAACTGTTCTCTTAAAGTTTAGTACTCTTGGGCTGTAATCTGTGGACCAGTTTCTTCCTCAACCTACTGTTGGCAGTTATGGTCACTGGGGCAAAATATTTCCCTACTTTTTGACCAATGTCTTCTAGGGAAGTTGGCTACAGGTTTCATACACTTACTGTGTATTGGCTCAAAGCTTCTGGAAACAGACAGGCTACTACTCTTCAGTTTCCAGTGATACCAAAGGAAAAGCAAAGCCTAGTGACACCAGCTGACATTTTTGGTGCTGTCCTAGTGTTGGAAGTGTGACTTGGCATACAGAACAAATAAGCCGGAAATTCAATCTAGTATTATACAGTTAATCTCTTAGGTGTAATGAAGAAACTGACGGAACGAAGAAGTGGAAAGGAGGCATTAAAAACTTAGGGCTAGAAAATCCAAATGATTACTTTAATGAAATAATCCATTCTCTAAGATCTTGTATTTTACTTAGTATTCCAGAAATTTCCAGGAAACTTGTCTATTATATGTTTTCATGCATATGTTTAATTTTCTTTGGTTTCATGACATTTTCCATGGAACCTCCTGCAAGTGACTTATCTCTATCTTTGCTATAGTTTTCAATCCCCTATATTGCTGTTTTATTTACTCACGGACTACCTGAGACTGTCTCACCAATAAAGAAACTGTTTCTCCTCATTGCCTTAACTCTATTGGTGCTGGAACAAAGGCACCACTCCATAGGACAGTTAGTTCTTGGATGTGAGTTTTAGAAACACAAGAGGCTTGCCAGGAGTATGCAGTACACACACACTTCCAGAAAGAGTAGGTAAGCACAGTTTTTTTGATTACATATGACCATCAGATGGTTATAAACCTATTCAACTTATAAACTATTTCATGAAACAGTCTTTTAATTTTTTCCCCCTACTGATTTAGTAGGTCTTGGGTGAGAATCAATTATTTGTAGTTTTAACAAGTGATTCAGATGCTGAGGCTGCTAGTTCAGAGACAGCACTTTGAGAGCCAGTGCCGATTTCAATGTCTCACCAGCTCTCCATGGAGCAGACGGCCTCATGAGCCCTAACACACCTCATCCTCATCAGAAGCATCTACCACTTTGCATTTGCTTTTCTTCAATGTGGGAAAAAAAGAAGAAAGTATAAAACAATGTTGAAAGCAGGTGATTAGAAGAGTGGGGAGCAGCAAAAAAGAATGACAGGGTAATGGCTTGGGAGTTTTCATTTTTATTCATATTGGGGAAAGGGTGATTTTTTTTTCCAGAGGGTAGCACAACAGGTCCCCATCCACACTATGTTTCAGAAACATCCAGAGTCCTCCCAGAGGTGCCGATTCAGTAGGTCCTTGCACAAGATTCAGTATCTGCATGTTTAGCCAACATCCTGGAAGGATAATTTTGAAGTAGATTTTCTAACATTTTCACATTAGGTAATAATTATAGAAGCATAAATGAGAAATGCAGGTGGGAACTTAATCCTATGTGTGAAAGGAATCAGAGAGCTGTCAGGTATACTCTTAGGAAGAGCTGTGCAAAGAAGGTAAACACTAGAGCAGTGGATAAGGGTTTAATTCTTTTTTCAGTGCTGGTGATTGAATCCAGGGCCTTGTGCATGCCAGACAAGCACTCTGTCATTAAGCTCACCCCTAGCCTTATTTAATTATTTTTAAAAGAAGAGGCAAAACAAAGGCAGAACAGAGACTGACAGAGAAGGTAGGAAGCAATGAAAACCAAACAAGCTGGTCGGTTAACAGGCAGTGTCCTTTTCATCTGTGTTCTCAGAACCACATATAGCAAGGAAGCACTCTGGATAAGGAAATCCCTTTTAAGCATAGAGCTACCAGAAAAGAGCTTTCCTTTCAAAAGTCAACTGTGAAAAGATGAAAAGTAGGAGAGGCTGGCAGAAGATTAGGTGGAAAACCAAGAACAAGAGTTGGAATGGAGGTCCTAGACTTAAGGACTTATCCTCGGCAAGAAAAATTCCAGCAGCAGCAAGAGTAGAAATTTAGCAGGTGTAGCCAATGCAGACTAGGGGAGTGAATTTACCGATATGCAGTCATTAAAAAGAATGAACATACTATTCTGTATGTGTGTTTTTGAATGCAAATATGTATGCGTGTGTGTGTGTGTGTGTGTGTGTGTGTGTGAGAGAGAGAGAGAGAGAGAGAGAGAGAGAGAGAGAGAGGTGCACAGACAGACAGACATCAGGTCAATGACACCCATTTGGATGTCATGAATGTGTCTAAGCATTTAATTTTTTGATCAGGCATTAGGTGCCTCAAGGAGCTAATCTCTCCAAACACATTTTCATGCATTAATAACAGAAGTAAAGATAAAATCCTTGAAAAGTCAGCCTTTAGAAGGAAAAATGAAAAAGAAATAATTTTCATATATTGAGAAAATGTTCTCCTGTCTTTGGAGCAATGTAACATAATGCTATTTTTAGTACTGCATACATGTACATATGTATGTATATAAGATTTGATTTTTGCAACTGGTTTATCACATCATTTTGATCTCCCCAAATTTCAAGGCTCAATTGATTTCAAGTCTTTAACTGCATCTTCATCTGAAATATTTTTTTCCTTCCCTGGGTTTAATTGAACTTTTACATCTCTGAATTTAAATCACATGTTAAGGATTACCTACTATGTATCACAGTAGTCTCCTGAGCTTACACACAAAAAGTTTGTGTGCAAGAGCTTTCCAATAAATTACTGCTCAATAAATTAATAAAGAAAATATATGTCAAATTCTTCATTAATTAACACATTTGGCTTCTGTTCCAGAATCCATCTCCTTTTGCCCTTTCCCATGAGGTAATAATAGCACTGGTGGGTTGATTTGACTCTACCTGTAGCTCCACAAATAGGTTTTGATTGCCTAAATTAGTCTGTGGAGTTGTGCCCATCTGTGATTCAGGCATGGAGATGTTCCAACCGGAGCAAAGCTCAGGATTTCTGCTCTAAAGTTGGGGGAAGTTCTCTCTTTATGAATCCTTTGGTGTACAGATGAGCCGACTGGAACTGTTACAGTAAATTTACTATTGTGGGGTCAGCCAGCTTGAGAGTAAAGCCAGGACTGGAAGGCAGAGCATCACAGAGGATGGGAATCAAAGTATAATCAAACCATGCTCAAGCCACAGCCACCTCTGGAGGCAACAGTCATGGGAGCCAATATACTCCCTTTTGGATTAAACCAGGGAATGAGATTTTTTTATTACTCATATATCTCCCTGTAATTTGTTGAGCTCCTCCAGTTTTTAAATTTTTGGGACAATGTGTAATTTGTCTTCTTGCAACTTAATTCATTTAGGGAAATTGCAGCACTCTTGGAAAGCATTTACTATCCTAATAAGATTATTCTATACTTTTGGTGTTTATGCCTAGTCTAATGAAAGTCATGGTCACAAGTGGTAAAATATTAAATTTAACAATTGTTTCTACCATCATTTCTTTTCAAAACTGTTAGTGTTCTTATATAGTTAGATAGCAACCCTATGAATTTTTTATTAATTCATATCCCAAACATTTCCTGAACATTTAAATTCATTCTAATTGTGTGCAGATGAGTTTCCAGCAATCGACTAAATGTAGATACCTTTTCGGTGAAACTGAAGAGACCCCAGCAGACAGATGGATTTTAGCATCTCTGTTGTGTACATTTCTAAGCAGCACTGCAGCTGTATGTAAAGCCGACAGATTTCTGGATGTATCTCACCATCTTCTGGGCTGCAACAGAATAAAAAAGAAAAACTGTCAACATTCTCAAGATTTCACTCATCACCTCTGAGAAGGGAAAATGCTCAATAAAGATTCCTTAAAGCTTTGAGTCTAAAATACAAGGCTTCCTGCTTTCAAACCAATAACCATTGTGACAGTTCTTACATAAGTGTCTTTCTGACTAACCGCTCTTAATTCTTCCCCTTGAGCTGCAGCCTTCTGCTGGGAGCTTAAAATCATAAATGCTTTAAGTAATTGAGAATATCAGACATTTTCAATTTCTCTGTTGGAATAAATTTCCAAAATATACTTAAACCATAATAATCTTCTATCCTGCAAAAAGAGACTAAAAACTCTTGTTTTTAGAGAAATGAACACGATTTGTTCAATTAATATTTGTAAGACAATTCTTGAATATTAGGGCCCCAACATAATATGATTAGAGAGCCTATTTACCAATTATTTTTTATCAAGGGTTTTTTGTCTCAGTCTAAAGGATACACCTCTATTTTCCCCTGATGGCTCAGTTATGAATGAAAGGTCAAATGTGTTTTAATGAATAAATAAAAATTTTTGAAAAAAGAGAAAAGCAATGGAATTCTAATAATTATGATTAACAACCTAAGATAAATACACATTGAACTTCCTTTTACCTTTTTCTTTTTTTGGAAGTGTATGTGGCATTATCCCCAGGGGTACTCTACCACTGAGCTACGTACCCAATTCTTTTTAATTTTAAAAGTTACCCAGGTAGGACTCAAAGTTCGGATCCTTCTGCCTCAGCCTCCCTGAGAGCTAGGATTATCAGTGTGTACCACCACATCAGGTGAACACCAAATTTATGCTTCAAATTCTATTCTAACATTTCTGAGTCTTTCTTTACTATGTATGGTAAAACATGGAGTGATCACTTTTGCTTTTTGAATAAGAGGAGAGAAATGAGCACAGCCTGGTGGTGCAGGCCTGTATTCTCAACACTTTCGGTGACTGAGGCAGGAGGATCATAAGGGCAGATCCAGCTGGAAATTCAACAATTTAGCAAGTCTCTGTTTTAAAAATGAAAAATGGACTGGGGATGTAGTTCAGTGAGAAGGCCTTACAGTCAAGGTTTATCGGCCCACCCCCAGAGGAGAGATATAAGTTACTGATAAAATAGTACTTTTATATGCAACTAAGATAGCATTGCTTAACTGGAAAAAGGGTTAATGCTTAAGGATAGATCTGAGATGAAAGAAAGCCTAAAAATGAATGCTGACAAATGTCCTAATGTGTTATCTTTACTTCTATCTCCATTCATCTAAAATGCAATGAATTCTGATTAAATAATGTAGCATTTGGACTTGATTCCTTTGTAAAGTGGGTCAGTGGCAAAACAGGGGTAATTATCAGAAAAAAATGGTGGCTTCATTTTTAAGCTCTGAAAGTATAGTAAAAAGAATTAGTATGTACACAGGATTGATAATGACAATTAGGTTTCTTTTTCAATACTTACTTAGAGGCAAGAGCTTATCTAACCATATGGCTTTATATAACTTCAGAAAATGCAAAATTCTTTGCCTTGGTATCTGTGACACCTGCAGTGTCACCCCAGGTCTTTCCTGTGTCAGACAGAACAAAGTGCCTTTGAGAGTTTACAGTGAAATCTGGCTTTATCTGGAAATTAAGACTACCTTGCTTTCTCATTTGTTTCCAGGGGTCCAGCCCTAGACTGACCTTGGAAGCAAGTAGATTTTGGGAGAAATTTTTCTCATAGAGCTTCTGCCCACAGGAACCTTCTGTTTTCAAGCCCTCTGCCTGCTCCCAGGAGGCGCCCCCAGTGGCCCCCCTCTCGATTTTTCATATCATCTTAAGCGGTTGGATGGGTCCAGTTTCCTAATGGCCTTGTTAGATTCTGAATGGTAAATGGGAATTAACAGTTCCTGTAATAAAAAAGTGATTCTGGTATATTATCTGTTAATGTATTGCTTTTCATAGAACAATCTGAAGATAATGTTTTATTCCAAAGACAAGCTAGAAGAAAAACATTTTAAGACAGGCAGGTCTTTTCTGTGCTGCTTCATCATCCTAATTGCAACTGCTTATTTTCACCTATGCATGACACTGGACCTGGTGGTTCATATGCAGATTAAAGAGAAAAGAAACAAAGCCCCACAATAAATCTGCAGTGTACATTTTATGCACATTTTATAAATAGATCAATTAGTCAGTATAGTATCATTCCATGGGGTATTCTTATTTTCACTAGTACAACACATGTGCCTAATGACTTAGTTCTAAAAATATGCCAGCTTCATATGTAGATGACATTTTATGTAATTTAAGCAAATGATGGCTATATTAACATATGCTAAGAACCAGTATATTTTGGTTATCATTTAATAACTAGAGAGGTAAAGCAATTTATAAAACGCTTCTGAGAAAAGGCAAATCAAAATAGAGATGAAAATGTCTACTTTGAAATATCTCTGTAGATGAAGAAATCCTCAATAAAATACTGGCAAATAGAATGTAACAAGTCATCAGGAAGATTATACACCATGATCAAGTGGGATTCATCCCAGGAATGTAGGGATGGTTCAACATACACAAATCAATAAATGTAATACACCATATCAACAGAGCCAAGGACAAGAATCACATGATCATCTCAGTAGGTGCAGAAAAAGCTTTGCACAAAATCCAACACTCATTCATGATAAAAACCCTACAGAAATCAGAATAGATGGCCTCTACCTCTCAACCTGATAAAAGCCATATATCATAAACCAACAGCCAACATCTTACTAAATGGACAAAAACTGAAAACTTTCAATCTAAAATCAGGAAAAAGACAAAAATGTTCATTATCACCACTCCTATTCAGTATAGTTCTGGAAACATTAGCCAGAGCAATTAGACCTGAGAAAGAAATAAAAGGAATAAGGATAGAAAGGGAAGAAGTTATATTATCATTATTTGCAGATGATATGATACTCTACATAGAAGATCCCCAAAAATCCATTGAAAGGCTTCTAGATGTAATAACCAAATTCAGTAATGTTGCTGGATACAAAGGCAACACTCAAAAATCAATAACATTCCTGTACACAAACAGCAAAGTCACTGAGAGAGAAATAAGGGAAACCACACCCTTCACTATAGTATTTCACCCCAAAAAATGAAATACTTAGGAATCAATCTAACAAAGGAAATAAAAGATCTATACAGTGAAAATTAGATTACTCTGAAAAAGGAAATTGAAGAGGATTTCAGAAAACAGAAAGATATTCCCTGTTCATGGATAGGAATAACAAACGTGAAAATGGCCATTCTCCCAAAATTGCTATACAGATTTACTGCAGTTCCAATCAAAATACCACTTGCATACCTCACAGAGCTAGAGAAATCATCCCTAAAATTCACTGGGAACCAGAAGAGACCTAGAATAGCAAAGGCAATTCTGGGCAACAAAGGTAAGTTAGGAGGCATCACAATCCCTGACTTGAAACTATACTACAAAGCTACTGTGATAAAGTCAGCATGGTAGTGGACTCAAAACAGACCTGAAGATCAATAGAATAGATTAGAAGATACAGCCACAACTACAAACACACTTAGTCACCTCATCTTTGACAAAGGGGCCAAACATGTGCATTGGAAGAAAGCCTCTTTAATAAGTGGTGCTGGAAAAACTGGCTTTCCATATGCCGAAAACTGAAACTAGACCCATGTCTATCACCATGCAGTAAACTAAAGTCAAAATGGATTAGAGATCTGAATATTAAAACAGAGACACTAAATCTGCTGGAAGACAAAGTAGGTAGAAATCTTGATGACATAGGAGTAGGCAGAGAGTTCATGAACAAAAATCAAACTGCAAGGGAAATACCTCCCAGAATCAACAACTGGGATCTTGTCTTATTAAAGTTTTTGCATGTCAAAGGATCTCCAACAGAGTGAAAAGTAAACCCATGATTTGGGAAAATATCTTAGCCAACTGTCCCTCAGACAAAGGACTTCTATGTAAGACATATAAAGAATTAAAAAAAAATCAGGCCCCCAAAATTCAAGGACCCAATCCAAAAATTCAAGGCATCTGAGATGAATGCACACTTCTCAGATGAAGAAGTACAAGTGGCAAATAAATACATGACAAACTGTTCCACATCAATGGTCATTTGGGAAATGCAAATTAAAACAACACTGAGATTCCATCTCACCCCAGAAAGAATGGCCAAGATTAAAAAATCAACCAATAACAAATACCTGAGGGACTGTGGGGAAAAAGGAACTCTTTTCCACTGCTGGTGGGAGTGTAAGCTGGTGCAACCACTGTGTAAGTCAGTGTGGAGATTCCTCATGAAGCTAGGATTAGAGATTCCATTTGACCCAGCTATCCCTCTCCTGGGCATTTTCCCAGAATTGAAAATGTCATATTACAGTGATATATGTGCACCCATGATTATAGCAACCCAATTTGTAATAGTCAAATCTTGGAAACAACCCAAGTGCCCATCAATCAAGGAATGGATAAAAAGATGTGGTATTTTTATACAATGGAATACTACTCAGCTACAAAGAAAGATTGCACTGAGACTTTTATAAGTAAATGGACACGACTTGAGACCATACTCATTAGTGAAATAAATCAGACTTACATGTGTAAATACCATATTGTCTCCCTAGTTTAAGAAACTGAAAAAATATATACAATCCAACATTTACAATAAATACTGTGTAAGGGTAAGAAACTGCTCAAAGAGGAAAAGTAATTGGGATAGGGGAAAGGGGAAAGAAGGAAGGGAAAAGGAATAAGACATAAATTTATATATACATATATATAAGATAGCTAAAATGACCATACTACTAAATGTATTAGTTATTGGAAAAGGACATTTAATATTGATATGATTAGATCAATTTTACATGTCTATATCTGTTAATCTAAACAACCCTTTTGAAGGTAACGATATACAATATTACAACCATTGTCAAATTCCTATCATCTTGTTTTGTAAACCTATATGGTTACTGTATTGGATTTGTTGTTGTTTGTTTGTCTCTTTTGCTTTTTGTTTTTCTTTACTGTGGCTTTGTCTCTTAAAAAAAATAAAATATATCTGTAGGTGCTATCTCCCAGGGCCTCTGTAACCCATGGGGATCCAAAAAGTTGGGGAAACTTCATGCTCCTACATGTTGTGGGAAGTATTTGAATAGGTGACACCAGTAACATAATCTTAGAAAACCGAAGTATAGAGAAAGAAAAGAACTAGTTAAAGAACAGTAGAAAAGTGAAAATATCCTTTATGTTAGTGTGTCATGCTCCCTAGACCAGCTTGTGTTATCCTCTGGACTCGTACAATTTATGCCTCCCATTTTAAAGTTGTAAAATATTTCTCTGTTACTGATTACTAAGAGCGTTTAACAGCAAAACTGTCCAATGGGCTGCAGTATGTCTAATTTTATAAATAGTGAACTAAACATTCGTTTGAACAGCATTAAGTGCATTTAGGCTATTTTCATAACAAGTGAACAAAGGTGGAATATGGAGACTGGGGACAAAGCAAAAAAAATAGCATTCTGAATGCTTTGAGATTTCCTAGGGATGAATTACAAGGCCTAAGGAAACATTTACATTAAAATAAAATTAGATTTGTAGACTTCCTCCAGAACCTAAAGACAATTTAAGGTAGAGGTAACTCTACCATGTTATGTACGCTTACTCTAAAATCAGTCCCTCTTGTTAATCAGTTAGGTCTATGGGAGAGTCACCTTGAAGTGACACTCATTTAATTCAGTCAGAAACTTTATGACTTAGTGAGTAGGTTATGAATACTTATTTTTTTCTATTGAGTGTAAATCAAGAGCTAACCTGATCATTTTGATTAATTTCAAAGCCTTAGTGTTTATAGGAAAAAAAATCCCAAAATTGATTTCAACAAAATTTCAGTGCTCAAGTTGAGTCCAAAAGGATTTAAAGTAAGCATCAAATTATGAATCTCCTTTCAATCAACAGCTTAAGGAACTGAGACAGCTATAGTAATGGGAAGACAGGAAAACAGATGCTGCCTCAGTCACCTTTAGAAAATGGAAACTCTCTCAATTGTGAATACTCTCATTCTGCAATTCAAAGAGTAATATGATAAAGACCTAGCAGAATGGCTAAAATTCTAATGACTGATAGCACCAAATGTGGAACAGCAGAAACTCTCATGCATCGTTGGTGGGAGTTAAAATTGGTACAATTCCTAGCCAGGCATAGTGGTACACTCCCGTAATCCCAGCATTTAGGATGCTGAGGCAGGAAAACTGCCATGAATTTGAGGGCAGACTGAGCTACATAGTGATTTCAAAGCCAGAAGTACATAGCAAAACTGTGTCTCAAATAGCTAAAATAAAATAAAATAAAATAAAATAAAAATTGGTACAACTCCTTGAAGAAAAGTTCTGAAAGTGTCTTACAAAACTAAGCACACATGTATGATGCAGCAATTCCCAGTGGAAATGAAAACATTTCCAAATAGATCTTTGCAAGAGTTTTCAGAGTACACTTATTTAGAATAACTGAAGACTGGAAACAGCCTTGGTGTCTAAGAAGAAAAGCATGGAAAAAATTAACATATTCCAACAGAGCAGTATCCTCAACAATTAAAAGTAGCTAACTCCTTTTATTCAAAGCAACATGGTGAATCACAAAATTATTATTTTGAGTAAGGAAATCTTTACAGAAAAGAACAAAATGAGTTCACATGAGTTCCTAGAATGGGTAAAACTAATGGTGAGAAATCCTAGAATAGCGATGGGGAATTGACTAAGAAGGGATACGAGGGAAGTTTCTGGGGAGAGGGTGATACTCCACACCTAGAAAGAAGTTTGAGTGACATGAGTGTGTACTTTTGGCAAAACTTATTGAATAGCACACCTAAGATGTGTGCATTTGATTACATGCAACGTTTACTTTAGTACTGGGGAATCGGTAATGATATTCATGCATGCTGAATTGTTTAGGAATAAAGTTTACTGATATCCGTGCCTTCAGAAAAGTAGGTGAATTGTTAGTTGGACAGAAGTGAGATGGGGCGTGGCTTAGACTGGCAGGGAGGAAGGCATGGTGGGACCCCAGAATGCACCCAGAGTCTCTCCCGGCTCCTTATGCGTAGTTCTCATGGGTTCCCACCTTGTGTGGAATGAATAAAAGAACATGAATGCCAGTCTTTTTATGGCAGCCTGTCCTCATGCTGTAAGGTGTACTTGAATTCATTTTGGTTTTTATTTTTTCTTCTTTTTTACTCAGTCCAAACTCGCTCTGCAGAGCCAGTTTCTCCCTTACCCATCACTTTTAATTTTTCCTACTTCAAATAAGTGTGAAACTTTGCCACCATTTTTGCTTGTTTCATTCAATTATCTTTTTTGAGACTGAAGGAACCTGGAAACCCACCTAGACACCAACACCCCAAGACCTAGGGACAAAAATATGAACAGAGAGATATGTACTAAATCAAGTACATGTATAAGATGTTAATTGTGGAACGTATGTCTAATAAGATGTTAGTTGTGGGATTAATGAGGCAGGTATTTACTTAGTTGCTTGTTGGAGACCACTATGAAGTGGCTCTGAGCAGGATTTAAAATTAACTAATTGGCTTTCTATGCTTATCTGTGAGGCTGTCCTAGGCCTAGACCTCTTGCCTGGCAATGGGAGCTGATTCATAGTAAGTGAACCTCTATGACTCACTGGTCCTGGCTGAGGCCTGTAGTGGCCTGGGAGGCCAGAGATACCTCAAAGGGCAAGATAAGGCCACAGCTGAAGACATTTGGCTCCACCATCAATTAAGTGGATAGAGACTGCAGCTGCAGGCATCTCACTCCTGCAGTCTTGTTCCCACCATAAATGTCATCATGGAGATAAGACAGTTCACTGTAATTGTCACTATTTACTACTTCGAGAAGTCTTCGAAGTGACTCCCAAGGTCCTGCTCATTTCCTGTGCTTTCCTCAGTATCCCCTCTCTTTGTTTGCAATAGCAATAAAGACGGGCAGCCCAGAGAAGCTCTTTGTCTTAGTACTCATCATAGCCTCAGAGTGAAGAACTCTGCAGAGGGTTTTGATCCTCCTGGAGCCCTAAAATCATACCACTTGTCTCATTTATATAAGCTTTTGCCGTACACTTGTTTGGGAGATTGGGGGTCTAGGCAAGGTCCCTGATAATGGCTGACAATTTGTATTTCCCCAAATAATCACAGACATAAACAGGACAAAATAACTGAGAATCTCTATGGCTGGGAAGATCAAGTTCAGAGTTAGACTGAGGACTCAGTTATGAAACATCTTGGCCCTGCATCTCTCTGCTCTTTTGCTGAAGTTGCCAGACTTTGATGGACTGTGCAGCTGCTGATAGCTTTTTAGAAACCAGCAAAATGTTTATTGTTTTAATAGTCTGTCCCCAATGTAATGGTTTGTATATTCAGTTGAAAGCAGTAAGACAAAGAAAGAAAAATGAATTCTGGGTCGGAAAACTTACATTGACATATGGCTTTGCTGCTTAGGATTGTGATCTAGGAAAGCCATTTTAAATTTTCTGAGATTCAGTTTCATCTGCTGTGAAATAGGGATAACAAACAGGGATAACATATCTCAAGGTTACTGCAAGGATCAAATGAGATAGTGTGTGGGGAAAGCAAGAAAAATTATGAAGCATCTTCAGAAGGAGGCCGTAATCTATTTTACAGGAAAATTGTGTTACTTTAGTCTTATGCTTGTATATAGTTCCTTAGTTATTGAAATTCTGTTAATCCATAACAGTCTTTATTGGATCATAGTTCCCAAATATGGACTTTGGCTAAATAAATATGCCATTAGGTTGACCAGAGAAGGTGTGGCCCCACTGACAACCACTCAGCATTTCACAAATTTTACTGATGACAGATAAATACTTGGGGCTGGTCAGCTGACAGAGATGGAAACCAGAACTCCTGGGGCAGCAAATATATCCAAGTTTCTCTTTTTGGAATTAATTCCATTGTTGGCTAATAAGCTAAATGGTAAGGAAAGACTCAGGAAGCTGCAAGGGAAGGTATCTTTTGTCTTATTTTTTCAGAAGGAGAAAGGGGATTAAATGACTGCAGGGAAAATCGTCTCCAAACTCACTCTTCAAATATCCCCACTGGTTCCTCTTACATGCATTCCATTTACAAGGGTTACACGGATTCCATAATTCTGTGCCAACTTCAGAGCTTGGCCTTCATATGGCTTTAGTTATGGAGATTTTTCAAGGTGGTCCTCTAAGTCTATGTAATCAATAGACAGGCAGGAAAGTACAAATGTCTGTGTGTGTGTGTGATCCAGTTATTATTTTAGGTTTAACGTTCTTAAGGATAACTGTAGAGTCTATTCAAGTTCATAAACAGAACAGATGCCAGGTACCTACCACATGATTACTATTGCACGCTAAAATCAGCACCACCATAAAAAAGAAGCCCAGCCTAGCTAATCAATACAGACAAGACATTTTCCATCCAATCATCTAATAGTTAAATCTCTCCATTGTCTCCACTTTACCCACAGTCTTCTTCCTGTGAGATTTTTTTAAATGAAACTTCTGCTTTAGGTGGAAATCTCCTGTGATTTCCCTCATAGACAGCCTTAGAAAATTTGATGCCCCCAGAAGCCTTTGAAAAAGTGATTGCAGCAATTCCCCTCACTTCACAGCTTGTCACTTCGTGGGAACATATTGCTGGCTTTGTGTCTTCCTCCTCACTGAATAAGAGCAGGGATCAAACTCTGCCCTGGAGCTATTTGGGTTCAGTCAAAAATTAAACTTGACTTTTAAAAGCAAAAGGAAATCCAAAGTGCACCTGAACTAACTTTTGGCCTTTGGGTGCCTTTATGCGCAGCAGCAGAACTCAGCAGTCAGCACCTTTTATAACTCTGGGTCATATTCTTCCGGTCTCTGACTTCCTGTCACTTTTTGTTTTCTTGCTGCCAAGATTTTTGCCATTTCTTTGCAATCCATTGGAGGAGTCGATAAATAATGGATAGAATTACCCAATGCCTTATACTTTTTTTTTCCATTTAGAAAGCAAAAACAATATTTAAACACTTAAAAAATCCATAGCCATCATTTTCCTGACAAGATACTTATTGTGAAATAACACTAAAAATACTACTATTGAATTGCAAATCTTTTATTTATCTTAAATGTCACTGAGTAAAGCAATACTGGGGAAAGCTGGAAATAGGTGGTGACGTTTGTGGTGATTCTGAAGGGGCCTTCTGGGAATTTCAAGGGGCATAAGAGGTTGAGGGAGTTAAAGGGCTGCACGACATGAATTCCTGTCTTACTGCAGGAGTAGCTCTCCTAAAGCTCGTGCCTAGGGGCCCAGAGGAAGCTAACATTTACAAGCAACATGCTTCAATTTTCAAAATAAATATCTTTCTTATTCTATCTTGGTTTCTTTCCCTGCATGCTTACTTTTTTTGGCTTGAGTCATTTGGCCTCTGCATTTTTCCTCTGGTTTTCTTAATCTTTTCCCCTTTATGGTCTGCATGGGAATCATATGTCTGCAAGTAGGTCCTGGTCTACGAGGTCTTACAGTTCTTACAGGAGGCAGAGGCTGTGACTGAGGGAGTGTGCATCTTAGATTCTTAAGTCTCTGTTGGAATCAGCATGCACAATAAATTAGATATGAAAGCACAGCCCTGTCTCACTAGGATCAGTTTATTTTTAAAGATATATAAATGCATAACATATGATAAGTATGTAAATGTACATGCATATGTATTTATACTTATGTATTTGTATATGTATATATACCTTTTTAAATTTAACACCAATTTATTTTCAAAGATATAGTCATATATTTACATATATGATTTAAAAAGACATACATTTACATTAAAGAAGCGTATACATACATGTTTCCGCATTTTAATCTGAAAAATATTTGTGGATCTATAATCAATAAGTCCATCCGTCCTCTGAGAGTTACAATGGTAAGTCTGATTTTTCCTGGTTCCAATGATCTTTAAAGGTCAGTCATCATTCAGTTATCATGCGTTACACTGGATAGAATTCAACTCATTAATTTTCATTCTATCCACAGACTGGGTCATTTATTGCAGCATGAAGCTAATTCCTGCTTTCATCCACTAGAATTTTATGGCTCAATATATCAAACTGTTGGTTTATCTAAATAGTATCTAGCCCTTCATTCTTAATTGTGTTATTAAGGTTAAGTGATGTTGTAGTTCTCTTCAGTAAAGTCACAGGCTTCATCAAAATTGCCAAAAATAATGACAGCTTTAAAACAACCTGAGATAAATGGGCTGACCAGATTTAATTTATTCAATTAGTCAAAAGACTTTTCAATAAAAGCAATTATTTCATTATCTTATTTAACTAGCAAAAAATGTTGATCAATACTTCAATAACTAATTATAACCTGGAAGTTGTACAGTTAAAGAATAAGTAATTGTCCACCCATGGCAGTCACCAGTGTCAATGGCCTCCTTTTAGACAGGAGAAACTGTTTATCTACGATGATGATTCAGGCAGTGACAGAAGATTATAAGGTCCAAAACATGGACCACACAGTACTGAAATCGTGTGTGCTAGACACACAAGGGGATAAAGCAAGAAACAAAACAAAACAAATCAGAAAGTAAGTCTTTGGGGAGGGTTGAGGAAGAGAATGGGAAAGTGGCATAAATGAGAAGGGGATCAGGAAATGGAGGGAGGATGGAGGGAAGGAAAGGGGATGAAAAAGGAACTTGGATGTGTCATATATACAAGTACCAACTTCCCACAGGGATGTAAACATTATGTGCTACAAGCATGTACTAATAAAAATAAAGATAAAGATAACATGTACATATAACTCCTATGTGCTAGTGTTTCAGTTCTGCTGGCTTAGGTCTCTGTTCCTGCTTTAATCTGCATGAAGAATTTAGAGAAGAGTCAGGATTTTTTTTTTTAACAAAAAAAGCATTTTGCAATCTCCTTTTTTTTTTTCAGCTTCAGACCCAACACTGAGGATTCTGTCAATGCAATAACCAATAGGATCCTGTGGTGTTATTGTGTCATTATATTGGCATGCAAAGATAATTTCCATTTTGTGAAAAACTGTCAAAAGATGACACTTCCTCCCAATATGGAAATGAGCATTTCTAGACAGATGTAAGAGCTATTTTCTACAAAAAGGCAACTGCTTTATGCAAATAGAAGAGGTTAGTATGTATATATATAATAGAACTCATGTTCCACCATGAGCTTCTTCCATTGGACTATAAAGCCCTGGAAGTCAGAAAGCTTACCTTGTGTATCTCTATAAGCCCCAACACTTAACAGATTGTCTGGTACATAGTAGGTTCTCAATGGAACAATCCCCAGGGTGGCTTAAAAAGACAGTGCATGTGCGATGCAAGCAGTTGTATGGCTGGGCTCACTGCTGGTTTTGCCATTGCCAGTTTCACTTGATCATTATAAATATTGGTTTTTTAAGAATTTCCATAGCCCTCATAAAGAGAAAAAACTTATCAGGCTTGGGGATGTGGCTTGGTGGCAGAGCGTTTGCCTATCATGCATGTGGCCCTTGGCTTGGCAAAAACAAAACAAACAAAACAATTTTATAAAAGTAATATATATTAACAGACATTTCTGTAGATAAGTAGAAAGAGGCAAATTTGACTTACATCAAGCCAGTGATAAACATTGCTAATATTTTAATATATTTCCTTCCAGATAAAAATATATAAATATAAACATATATGCAAATATATGTGGTGGGGGATACACAGTATATATATTACTTTGGAATCCACTTTTTACCTAACGTGTTCCTTATTAGCTTTCCTTTTCTAAGTTACTTAAACTCTCTGAGTCTTAGCTTCCTTATCTAGGAAATGGGGTAGCAGTGTCTATCTGATGGTATTATGGGGACAAACAAAAAGTTTTCATTGCAGACTTGGTATAGAGTAAGTCTCCAGGATGATCACACGTGGAAAAAGGATGAAGCATCCAGATGCTCATCCAAGTGTCTTCTTTACTTGTAATATTTTGACACGGAGCTTTCTCACTTGTGGCAAGTGGTCCAAAGATACCCACAAGCTTGCTTTGTGTGGCCTGCAGTGGTCATCCTTCTGCTTTTATAACCACAGAACAGTCTGGGTTGTCTGTGTCTCTTAGAGCCCAAAGATCTGACCCACGAGGCACGCTGCCTGGAATGGTGGTGCTCGCCTAGCACTGAGAGCAGCTGCCATGCAGAGAAGAAGCTCCTCAGCTCCCCCAGGACTCCTGCTCAGACGGCCTCATACATCTCCCTCGCCGGCGTGGCTGCTGCTGCAGTTACATTTGATACAGACTGAGAATGAATGAGGACACCGACTGTCCCTGACTTAGCATGGTTTGACTTACGATTTTTGACATTAAGCTGGTGTGAAAGCAACATGCAGTCAGAAAATGTTGCACTTTCAATTTCGATCTCTTTTTGGGTAAAGCAATTCTGGACAGCAGCAGTGAGCCACAGCTCCCAGTTAACTGTGAGATCAAGAGGGTAAACAACTGATACCCTGCAGCAAACTGGGCTGTTAAGTCAGGACGTTTTGTAGGTCAGGAATATTAAATAGTCTCTTGACTTTCAGTATTTCTAACTTACCATGGGTTCATCAGGACACAGCCCCTGTAAGTCCTCCTTGTAAAGTCTAAGAGCATCTGTAGGTAACGAACAGTCCACACATTTTGGGAAGTAAGTTTACAGCTACAAATGCTTGCATTAGATTTAGTGGTATACAATTTCCTAGATAAAAAACTTTCTTTGGTGTGAAAGACCAAACTAGAGATTTAAAAATAATAATTACTTAAGGAGGTAAAAAACAAAATGTTCACTACAATCTGTACTTCTGTAACCAAAACCATGAATTGTAACTAAAGTAATTATTTAAAAGCTTCAAAGTTTTTTGAGCTGAAATCTGGTTCAAATCATAAACTAAGTTATATATTTGAAAATAACCAAGTAAGCCTCTAATTTTATTATAAGAAACAAAAGCTCAATATATATCACTTAACCAAGAAGTAAATTAAAGAAAACCAACAATGATCCTTGAAACTGTGTATCCTTGTGTTCCATAGCTTTAAAAACAAGGCTTTGGAAATATTTCCACAGTGGTGGTCATTGGAGTAACTGCAGTGTTTGTGAGTAGACTGAAGCAGAAATTACAAGCACAGGATGGGATATGGGACTGTGTTAAGAGGTGGGTAGGTTTGCTGACTGAATGACAATGTGAAGTTATTTCCAGGTCTCTTATTTTAGAATAGCCATTTCAGTCTTGACAAATCTAATTCCCCGTCTTGAAGCTGAAAGTTCAGGGAGCTAAGTCATTTCAATAGGGAATGATGCTAACACTAGAACAACACCAGCGTTGACGTTCTGATACTTGGAGTGCAAGAATGGACTGCTCTGAGAGAAAGAAATGGGAAACAAACACACAGTCACAAAAGGAGGGCAGGAAGGTAAGACCAAAGAGACAGAGGCTGTGAGGTCTTATAATTGAAGTTAATGTCATCGTCAAAGATGTTCAAAGGGGACTGCAGACTGGTTTTTGAAATTCCAAAAATTTCTTTTAAGTTCAAATTTAACACATTTGAAGAAAGTGAAGGTCTTTTTGTTACAACAAATAACCACAAACTGGGTGGTTTGAACAATGGAAATGTATTTTCTCACAGTTTTGGAAGCTAGAAGTCCAAGATATAGGTAATAGTCAAAGTGGTTTTTTTCATTAAGGACTGTGAAGAAGGAACAGTGCAATACCTCTCATTTATCTCCCGGTGATCTGATGGCAATTATTAGAGCTCTCTGCTTATAAGAACATCACCTCAATCTCCACTTCCATCTACATAGGTTTCTTGTGGGTGTGTGTATGAGTGTGTGTGTGCACATGTGTATGTGTTCACACTTTCTTTTTTACTAGGACATCAGTGCCATTGGATTAGGGGCTCACTCTACTCCAGGATGAGCTCATGTTAACTAACTGTATCAGTAATGACCTTACTTCTAAATAAGGACACATTCCAAAAAGTATTAGAACTTCAATATACAAATTTTGGAATACATGATTCAACTTATAACTTATTGGTACTTTAAAAGCAGTTGTTGAATTTAAGAAACACTACCAGACTGTCTGGGATCAAAATATAAACAAATTCAAAAAGGGATTCATAGATGAGTGATCCATATCTATAACAGACTACTAAGGCTTTTAAGGAGCCTTCTTGACCCCTTACCTTTCATTGAGGAATGTCCTAGATTTGAAATCACATTCGTGTCAGTGCTTGACTTCCAAAACAACTTTTCATCAGAATCCAGGGAGAGGGCCACTGAAAGGGGAAAGAGATGTACAAAGGAGCACTGGGCGAGATAATCATGAAGGGAGTGTGACCGAGGGGCCAGGGGCAATATTTTTAGAAAATTTTTCTGTTGTTACAGATGATGAGCTCAGAAAACTAAGAAACACCAAGAAGGGAACCAAATTCCCAGCCCAGAAAGAAAATCACCTCCCAAACAAAAGCTCTTTGAAAGGGGAGCGGTGCAAACGAGTCCTAGACTCAAGCCATTTGTGTGCTTTTCCTGGGTAGATTTCTATGTCCCCAGAGCAGGAAGTTTCATTGATTATCTATTTCCCCTGCACCTAATACATTGCCAGGCTCACTGAGACTCTTCCTCCATGTTTTTGGAAGCGAATCCTACTGAACATTCAAGGCTGGCGCTGTGGAAGATGGTCAGTCCCGCTCACCTGCCGCCCTGTCCACCATTGCTGTTGGAAACAGCACTAGGCTGGATGGACCATGGATGTGAGTCCAAGTAGCACATGGGTATCCTCAAAGGGACAGGGCTGGCCAGTGAAGGAAAGCAGCAGTAACATGGCTGTAGGGGGCAGAGAGTATTGCAGTAGTTTATGCTTTCTCAAAAGGAGAAACAGGTATTAATTTTACTACTTATATTTGTGTCTTTGGGCAAATTCCTTAATCTTTTAGTACCTCAAACCCTGAATCAGGACAGTAATACTACTTTACGACATTATCAAAAGATTTAAGTGAAATACTATATGGGAACTATGGGGTTGTAACAAGCACAGACGAATGACAGGCATTTTCCAGGGAGCAATTCTGCCCATTACACTTAGACGCTTTTGTCTCAGGCTTTCTCCCTACTTAAATATTGATTCAAATAACATTTATTGAGTTTCTTCTATTCAAAGAGTGAATTTGGGGGAAAAGAAGAAATAACCATGACCTATTCTAAAGTCTTTTCTTAAAAGTTCATAAAAACTCCCATTATTATCCTATGGTGCTTTTATTTGAGGATAGCATATTGTAAAATCTCCTCTGAGACAAATTAATTTTTCTAAAGAGATAGAAAACTTGCAATTTTTCATTCCTTCCTTGATGTGGTATCATTTTACTGCTAACAAGATTTCAACTAAATGGCTCCGCTGTGGAGATCAATGTATTATTTCTGCCTTCTATCTTAATGATGAAGTATAATGTGCCATTAGGTGAAAGAGAATGAAAGGAATTTGCACCCATGCCAATGGTTAGCTCAAGAACAGAAATAGCTCTTCAGGCAGACAGACGTATGGGCAAGAGGAGGTAGCGATTAGTAAATGTTTAGGTCAGTCTCTCCAATAGAGCCATTACTTTTGATTTTCAAAGCAGCATAAATTATGTAAGATCATTAGCCCTCAGCTGGGAAAATTAAAATAAAAAAGGGCTGGAGAGCTAAAGTGATGAAGGATTTGAGGGTAAGAACATGCTCTTATTATTTCTTGGCAATTGACTCAGCGTTCACAAAATACAATGTAACTTATGTTTATTGGGAATTACTATGTGCCTGATAACATGATAAGCACTTACATCCCATTTAACTTTCACAATGAGTCTATGAGATAGTTGATATCCTTATCCTCAATTCACGGATTGAGGAAAGGAAGCTTAAGAGAAGTTACGGAACTTGCTAAAGGTCACACCAATAGTAAACACAGTAATAAAACCCAAACTCCTTTTTATGCTTTTAATTACTAGGTAACATCACCCATATGGAATGCTCAGAAACTTTCTATCTTTATCTATTCATTCCATGCATAGTTATTGAAGCACACTTTATGTAAAACATTATGCTAGGAATAAAATAATCATTTCTTTCTACTTTTGAAGCCCCTAAATTATTGTGGCTTAAAAATCTGCCCTGCTCCCAGTTCCTCCACTTTTCCATTTATAACAAGTGTACAGTAATATTTTCTGCTGTACTCAGAGGAATGTGGAACACAAAGGAGGCACAGCTGTCTAGTATGAGGGCCCTGCCAGGCTGGTGCAAGCTACATGTGGTATATGTGGGGGAGTGGGAAAAACTGCTCATGAGAACAGGGTGCACTACCGCACTCCCCAGAGATCTCTCTATCTGAGTGGAGCAACTAGAATGGGAAGAGGAAAAGGATGTGGCAAAGACTTCTAGCGGTTGTGGCCTTTTCTGTGCACACAGACATTAATGCACCGAGAGAGTGCGAAGTTGACATTGATGCCGTTCTGGGCCATCACTATTCTCTCCTTCCTGAGAAGAGGTCAGAGTCCAGGGAGCAGTGTAAAGGGTGTTTCGTCTCACTTTACTGGGAATGTGATAGATCTATGCACAAGAGGAGAAATGCGTACTGCGCATTATTCGCGAAGTGTTTTAGAAGTGAGATAAATACATTAATGCAAATACATGACATTGATGATGGTTAGTGGCTCAGTTAGATCTACAGTATAAATTTTGAAATGTTAAGGAAGTGAACTTCAAGCTTTGTAAATCATGCATCCTTACCAACAAAATAGTTAAACATGCATTCCTGATATAAAATAAGAATTTATTAATAAGATTCTTATTCAATATACTAGCTATTAGATATATTTTAAATGCATAGAGTTCAGAAAAGGAGAATATGAAATTCAAAGTTATGCTATTTTTTTCAGAGTGTCTTGTACTGGTCACTTTGAAGTCCACAGCTCAGTTTGGAGGTTCTCAAATTTTAACGTACTGTATATCAGAATCACCTAGAGGGTTTGTTAAATCACTAGAATGCTAGGTTTTGAAATTGGTGTCTGGAGTGAGACAAGATAATTTGATTTTTATCAAGTTCCCGATCGATTCAGTCCCCACACTTTGAGAACCAATGGGTTAACTTACTGTAACTATACCTGTGGTGCTCACATTAAAATAAATTTATTTTAAATTGCTAGGTACAGAGTATGATCAAGTGAAATTTCAATGCTGTAAAAAGAAATTTCATAGCTTTTAGCTATTTGTATGAGATAGAAGAACTGAACCAGTGTTCTTATATAGCATGGCTTCATTTTCACACATTAAAACTCAAGAATCTGAAATAATGATGTCTGAAACATCACAACTACTCTCAAATCTTTAGTCATTCAGTTCTCTCAAATGAGTCTTTCTAAGGATTTGTCCAGCCAGTTTGAGGAAGGTTTTTCACTGTATTTTCAACTAACAAATCTTTTTTTTTTCTAAAACCTTTCTCTAAGTTTGATTTTGTAAATACCAAATAAGTGCACACATATGTCAATGGGTCCACACAGCATACAAATAAGATTTACTTGTTTGAAGAAGTCTCAGTACCTGACAAAATTATTGTGTGTGCAAAGTTTTATTTTGCTTTGTTTCACCTTTCCCTGAGAATTTTTCTCCCTCTTCTTCCTATTTTTCTTACCTTTCACTTCTTTCCGCAAAACCCTCTATTATTCCTCTGTATTGTTCTTGCTTATATTTTGTATCCATTAATATCAAGTAAAATTTAGACTGAAGTGCAATATGCCCACAGACATTTACATTTGAAAGCATTCTGATGCCAGTACCCAAAGGAAAGAATCTCTAATGCCAGGTTGATATTTAAAGCAGATGACCCTATGGATGTAAATCATACATAACTCCCACCCATAGGGCTGATTTTGTGAAGCAAAGAGTAGCTTTCATAAACATCCAAGCACATTTCAAATGAACACATGGAGAGAAAAATGTTTTCAGATGCCATTCAGGATACACATTACAGAAATCTTAGGAAGTAGATCCAAACCCACACCTTAGCTCAGGCTTCAGCAGATGGGAGACCCTGGGAGGCTCCAAGACCACAGTGATATGGCATCCCACACGACAAGCACCCCTGAGAAGCCAAGCATTGCTTGGCAGATTATTCTGCAAAGCCTCCTGAGGAGTGTGCATTCAGCTTGCAAATCCTATTTGGTTTGCGCTCCAGGTTTCACTGTGCAAAGTTCTATTCTAGGTTTTAAAAATATCTGGTTTTAAAAATTTCACTTTACTTTGATGTTCTTTCATTTCTTGTCCTTGAACTCTTACCACGATTGTCTTATTATGAACAGACATTCTGTCGCAAATCAAATGAAAGGCAGTAATATCCACTTTACAAATCAGGGCATGAGTTAAGCAAGAGACCCAAGTGGGGAGATCACTGGTAAATGGTAGTGTTTGGGGCAAGGGCAGCAACAATAAAACTCAGAGGCTTCACTTTTAGGGGAGGACATCTGGAAGCACCTGGGAGGGACAGAGGATACTCAAAGACTCATTACTGCTTGCCACTACTAAAACTCTAGAGTCCATAAGAGATAACCAATATCCCTAGAGCTAAAGAAAATCACTTGAAGGATGTCAGGTTGCAGCATGAGCTGGGTCTGCAGTTACAGAGAAAGGGTATAAAGACAGCTGGGCATGGTGGCGCACGCCTTTAATCCCAGTACTCCGGAGGCTGAGGTAGGAGGAGCATTGTGAGTTCGAGGCCGGCTTGGGCTACAACGAGAGTGCAAGGCTGGCCTGAGCTACACAGTGTGACCCTGCCTCAAAAAACTAGAACTGGGAGTTTGGCTCAGTGGCTTAAGCACCTGGCTGGCAGGCGTGAAGCTGTGCGTTCAATCCCCGGTGCCGCAAAAAAAAAAAAAAAAAAAAAAAAAAAAAAAAAAAAAAAAAAGGTATAAAGACAACTCCTCTCTGTTTTGTTCAAGACTGTGCTTTCTGGGCCTGCTGCAAAGAGCACATGTACCAGGGATAAGAAACATCATTCAGTGGAGAGTAGCAGGGAATTTGGACAAGTTGGTCCAGGTGGGAAATGGGAGAAAAATAGCCAACATTTTTGGCTAACAGAGGCAAAATTGAAGGACCATTAGGGAACAAATATGCTAAGGTGTGTGTGGAGCTTAACTACATTTGTCAGTGGAAGTCTGCACCTTCTGGCTGCTAATACTTCATAACATCATTTTATAGAATGTAGTCCATTGTCTCCCAAGGATTTAGGTGGGCATGAATTAATTTCTATTTAATTTTGCGCTATAATTTCTCTGTAGTTTGTATGTGTGTGTGTATACAAACAGTGCAATTTCACATGTTAAAAATGTAATTTCTTTTCCAAGACGACTACTTAGAAATCTGAGTACCAGTGTGTGCTTAAACTCCATTTCCAAAACATGAATAAGTGAAATCTCTAGTGATGTGCACAAATTCATGTCTCTCTGCTATGAATTATGTAACAGTCTCCTTTGCAATTTAAACATGTTGTCCAATTAAACAGACAAATCTCGAAATGGCTTCCTTTCTCGTATCCCCGTTCTATCTGGCTTTCACACACGCGCACACTTTCACACATGCACACACACATGCGCATGCACACACACATTTCTTTTTAGGTCAAGCACACAGAGTTCTATGAGAAGAGAGCAATGGCAAGTAAAAATAATAACAGGGATGAAGAAAAATAATCACTCAGTCTGCATGGTGCCAAGAAGAAGAAAACAAAAAAGAAGTTGTAGAGCAAATTTTCTAAACCGCAAGGAAAATTATACTTCTTTTACCCTTTAAAAATGAGAAAAATAGTATTATAGCAGCATTAAAATAATTCTTACATGAAAAGTAAATTACTCCAAATCCCACCAGCTCAATGTATTTGGCTATAATAATAAATTTTCCAAATTTTAACCATCTGAATATTTCATTTTACTTAATTAAAATTGTTGTAGGCCAATTTTTAGGGGGAAGATTGCTTTTGTTTCACTTATTACTATACTGTAATCGTTTTTCCAATCTAAATAATTTTAACATGGTGATGTAGAAAAAAGAAAACTCACAGAAGAAAAAGTATGAAAAACTAATAAACATATAAAAACGTTTCAATCTCACCAGCAATCAGGAAAATGCAAATTTCATTTGCTGAGATATGTTATCTCATACCCATTAGAGGAGAAAAATAAAAATATGAAAGTAATGAGTGTTTAAGAGGAGATGGAACAGTATCTAGAATGCTCCACAGGAGGGTCAGTTAATATAACTACTGGCAGGTAATCCGAAGTATCAAGAGAAGTGGAAGTTGTGCCTATTCAGCAACTCTTCAATTCTACTTTTACATTCATTCCGTAGAACAACTCTGTTCACAGTTTTCTTTGATGATGGAAATAGTCTCCTGTGCTGAGCAAGATGGTAGTCTCTGGCTTTCCATGGCTACCAAGCACTTAAAGTAGATTTGTAACTAAGAAACTGAAATTTCTATTTTAATTATGTAAATTTAAATTTTAATTCCCTTAGCAATATATGCATACCAATTTCATCACAAAATTACCAAAACTGATGTTTTCATTTTTTGATGATTTGTTAATCTATATCTGTAAAATTGTTTCTCATTTACTATGTGCCTTTTCAACTATTAACAGAGTTGAATATTCTTCCTTGTGTTTATTTCAGTCATCTGCTAATATCTTTTTGCTTATCTTCAACTGACACCTTTGATATAAATCCCAGTTAAACTGTTTCATTTTTCTGGTAATAGTTCCTGCTGGTTTCTAATGTACATCCTTTAGAACTTCAGTAAAAAAGTTTTGCACTATATTTTTCAGTAAGCGTTAAGTATGGCATATGCTTGAAGGCTAAAGCATCTTTAGTTAAGATCAACACTTTAAACTACACAATAACTTAGCATTGACACAAAACAAAGTTGTGAACACTAGATTGCATTGCATAAATATGATTGCCTGAAACATGAAGAACTTATAAGAAAACGAACGAAAGGAACATAAAGGGTCATTGCTTATTTACCAAGTATCTGCTGAACATTTTACCCCATTGTTACTGGCTTTTATTTTTGTTGTGTAGAAATTTGCTGTAGTTCTGAGATAAATTCTACTGTTTGTGTTTGGATGTTTCTTCTTGCCTCAGATAGATTCTTACACATTTTACCTGTAGTTACTTTTAAGATCTTCTTCTATGTTTTGTGATCTGTGGTATCGTTCTACTTTTTAATTTCTTTCTGAAATCCTTAACAGAGACATATTGGACTTTCTTTTTCTAGTCTTCATGTCACTTTGATCCCTTATTTATATTTTCTATCTATTTTTCTGCATTCCATTATGGGCATTTCTCTCAGATTCCTTTTACAATTTATTCTTTTTGACTACATATAATTCATTCATTAGGTATTAAATTTAATGATCACATTTGTTCCTTTCTGGAATCTGAGTTCTTTTCTGAATATGCTTGAATATGCTGAGTTCTTTTTACATGTTCTCTTTTGCTTCATTTTCAGTTCATCTCTTATGTCATTAATGATTTAAGATGTACTTACTCTAAGTCATTTTCAGGTAATAGTATTTCCTAAAGCTGTTGGAGGGTTAAATTCTACTGTTTGTTTTTGGATGTTTCTTCTTGACTCAGATAGATTCTTACACACTTTACCTTAGCTTGTGATATCATATTCAGCAGATATGGTAATATTTATGTAGTTCTGGCTGTTTGGAAATCACTGTGATCTTCTTACGTCAAGTGCTGGAATTTCCGGTGCATGCCACCATGCCTGGCTTTATCTGTAGATTTTAAAGATGTAATTGCTTTTGAACTGCAGTGACAGTGTATCTATGATTTCTGATGAGGCCAGATCACACAACTATCATAGTTATCTCCCTGTGTTGGTGCTACATTTCCCTGGACTTTCTTTTCATTAAACATGTAGTCCCTCGAGAATCTATTTGAATCAAAATCCTAACAGGAAACAAGAAGATGATTTTAGGAGCATCTGTGTACCCCAAGGTATGGGAGGAAAACAAGAACCACAAACAATTTAAGATTGACTACATGGTGCTGTTACTACCCCCAATCCCTAGGGATGAGAGGAGGGAGAGATTCCTGAAGCTTGAAAGGATAAAGAGTTGTATAGTGCAGACCTCTTTGGGGAGAACAGTGGCCCACAGCTGTGAACATTGCCAATTCACAGGGATTCCATAAAGGGAGAGAGAGGAATAAACACGCTGGCTTCTTTATCTTCTTCCCAGAGTCTTCCCAGGTTTTGCCACTGACTAATTCCACTGGCAGCCAGAGGATAAGCGAACTCAGTGGTACAGAGTAGAGAAGGACAGAGGCTGGATCTAGAGGGGCAAAGAGCAAATATCCAGCATATGACTTCAGGTGAGTCTTCAACTCTAATTGCTGTGCTTGGATGGCAGTTCAATGCCAAGTCCCTTATGAAAGGAGCTGGGAATTCATAGCATTGTCCATGCTGCTTGCCATCCCACATTTTATTCCCTCTCCATTTTTGACACTGATGATGTATTTCTCTTACAATCCTGGGCTCTCCATTATACATTTAAAAGTCTTTGTGTAGTTTATACAACTTACCTGTTGTGTTGTGTGATTTAGGGTTATCTAATCCAGTATATTGCCAGAAAAGCAGACACGAGTTATCTCACCCAATCTTACACAGACTCTTTTATGTGATAACATTAGCATTTTGAAGGTAAAGTGATAGAGGCTGGGTCTGTTCTTAAGGGTCAGAGAACTTTTAAGTCTGGGATTGAGGCACAGACTACTACACAGTGATGGTAAACACAGTACCAGAAGATCAGTGACTGCCATTTTGGAATGAAGAAACAAAAAAAGAAATGAATGAGTCCTATAGACTCAAGAAATACTAAATTACCTGAAAAGTTAACTGTAAAACCACAAAATAAAACAAGCTAAAAAAATAGGTATACCACAGTTTCATTAATTGGGGCTGACCGTAAAGTATCATAGGTTGTAGGTGTGAATCTAACAATTTTTTCTCTGAAAGCCATTAAGAAAGGATGAAAAAGGTAAATATTGGCAATTTTTTGACAATACAAGACCATTAAAAATGTCTCACTTTCAGACTGTCTGAGCATTTATAACTATGCCTTGTTACTTTAAAAAAAAATAACTAAAAGCCTCTAAATTGACACAACAGTGGAAACAGTAGAAAAGAAACACTAGTGGAAACACCTTGGAAAGAAAATAATTAACATTTAGAAGTCCAGAAACTCATAATCTAAATTCAGACTCACATGTTAAAAGTTGATGACACAGAGAAAAAATTTCTTATTCCAGATTATGCTATATTAGGTCAAACAATTCTCTAGTGTATAAAAGCAATTCAAAATTAATATACATATATATGATCAATTATATTTTAAAACTTGTGTTTTGCAAAGGCAAAGAAAACTGTTTTATTGCTAAAATAGTACAAGGAAAGAAAAAAAGGATGCAAGGAGAGGAAGGAAGATGAAAAACTAAAAAATAAAATACCCCTGAAATACAATAAGACATATTCCACTTGAAAGGTTACAAAATGAAGAAAATGTCAGAAGTGGCTGACAGTCCAAATCCTGAATAAATTTTGGAAAGCTATTTAGAATATATCACTGATTTTGAAAGAAATAATCACAAATGATATAAGAAAAAGGAATAGTCACTTTTTAAAAGAAGGAGAAAAAAGGAATTTTTCTAATAGTCTATTTTAAAATATCATTTTGGGAAATCTTATATGTGAGCAAACTTTTCTAAACACATAATTGGAACACATCAATAATATTTTCGAATACACAAAAGGCATATTTAGTTCAGTGTTGGAGAGAATTCACTCTAGATTGTACTACCTTGAAAAGAAAGAAAATACATTTTATATATAAGAAATAAACATTTGTTTTAATTTTCAAAGCTGTTTCATAAAGGCATGTATCTAGATTCTAATAAAGTTTGTTAGACATCAAACATGAAATTGGCAAACTAAACTAGTTCTGTTTTTGGTACACTGATAATCTTATTATGAGGATGTCAAATGAAAAAATACTTTTAAAGGAAATCACTTATAAATTAGATAACACTGAATTGAAACAACTAAAATTGTCAAAATTAAAAAAATATTTTAGATTAGCTATAAAGAATACTAGTACATAATAGATTAAACATTAATAACTGCTTAACACATAATGAAAGAAGGATGAACTATTCAACAAAATACACAAAATAGTGTATTTTGATGACTTACAAAAGATCAAAAACCACATGGAAAACCTTTTGGTTTTATTAATCAGGTTCTGATTTGAAAAATTTTACTTGATGTGTTAAAATGAACCGAAGCACATCCTATGGTGTTGATATAATTTAACTTCTATAAAACTCTTTAAGAAATAGAGCACTTCTATAGAGAGTAATCTTTGTGCTGGCTGAAGAGGACACATCCTTGAACAAGGATGACAAACAGAAAGCCAACTACAGAGACTAGAAAGTAAAGACAGGGGTTTCAATGAAATAAAGTATCAGTCTCCATCAGCATTCAATTTGGGAAACTGAGGGTATGATTTTATTCTGGTTTAAAAACTTCAGGAAGCCATATATATATATATATATATATATATATATATATATATATTAGGCCACTTCATTTTTACTATGTTTTAAAATGTATTTGTTTTATAAAGTGAAGAATATTCTACAATAATACTGTGTTTGTAACTCCCTCCTTCCTATTTATATGTTGAACCCCTAACCCCTATTGTGATCATATTTGGAGATGAGACCTTTAGATAAGGATTAGATGAGGTCAAGAAGGTAGACCTCAGCTTGTTGGGATTTGTGCTCTTATTAAAAACAAAACAAAACAAAAACAGAGAACTTGGTTTTTCTTTTGTTCTATCATACGAGGACAAGTTGGGAACGTGGCTGTCTATAAGCCAGAAAGCCCTCGCCAGACCTTGCCCATGCTGGCATCCTGACTTGGTCATCTAGCTTTCATAGCTGTGAGAAAATGGATATCTGTTGTTTAAGCCCCCTGTTTTATAGTATTTTCTTAGCCCAAGTAGACTGCTGTACTGAATGCAGAAATGGCTTTGGGTAATGATAGAGGCTGGAAGAGTTTGAGATGCATGCCATAAAAATGCATGTTAAGAGTGATTCTGGTGAGGTTTCACATGGAAATGCAGAACATATTTTGGAACCTGGATGAAAGATGATCCTTGTTATAAAGTTATGGAGCAGTTGACTAAACTGTGTTTTGGTGTTTTGCAGAGTTTAGAACTCGAAAGAAATGAAATCGAGTATATTGTTGAGGAGATTTCTAAGCTAAGTGTTGAGAGTGTCTTGTTTTTTCCTGAGTACTTACAGTAAAATGTGAAAACAGAGATGAAGTAAAGAAGGAATTGCTAAGTAAAAAGGAAACAGAATGTGAAGACTTGGAAAATTCTTAGCCTTACTTATATTGCAAAAAATAAGAAAACTTGTTTGGAGAACACTGAAAATATGGCTAGATTATCACTTGATGAAGAGCTTGTGGTATTATATAAGCAGGAACATTGGTAGTTTGGACAGACAAGGATATAAAAGGGACAAAGTGAAGGAAGGAAGGAAGTGGGACTTCTCAGTCTTGAAAGCAATGGATGAGAAAGCCATTTGCTGCATGTGCTGTACTTCAAAAAGTAGGGGAAATGACCCTGAAGTTGATTCAGAGATTATCAGGCCAGATGGATTCCCCAGGCCAGATGGCCTCTGCCTGAAGCTTTGGAAGTCCAGCTACTTGCAGGACCCTGACACACCAGGGGGTCTAGAGGACAGAGCACTGAACTGCAGAGGATTACTGTAAATCCTTAAGATGTAATGGAATTTGCTTTGCTAAGTTTTGAACTTGATGGTCATGCCTTCATTGTTTTCTAATTGTTCCTTTTAGAATGAGCAAGTCTCTTCTGTGCTTGATCTACCATTATGCTTTGGAAGTAAAAAATTTGTTTGGTTTGACAAGCTCATAGCTTGTGAGGATTTTTTCCTTGAGCTTAATTGTGCATTGAGTCTCCCCAATATCTGATTTAGATGATATTGATATGAGACTTTGGATTTTAGAATATAGAATAGATGCTGGAGTGAGTTAAAACTTTTAGGACAGGTGGTATGGTATAAATGCAGTTTGCATGAGAGAAGGACATGACCGTGAGTAGAGCAGAAGTAGAACGTTTGTAATCAAATGTCTGTAGGCACCCCCAAATTCATTGGCCGAAGTCCTAATCACCTTATGTGATGATGCCTGGATATAGGGTCTTGAGGAAGTAATCAGGGTTAGTTGAGGCAATGAGGATTGGGTCCTTTTCTAAGAATATTCATGCCCTTATTAGAAGAGACCCCAGAATATTTTCTGTCTCTGTACTGTGATACAGTGAGAACCTGGCCATATGCCAGGGAGGAACCCCTTTCCACAACTCAACAATGCTAGCATCCTGACCTTGGACTTCCAGATTCCAGAACTATAAGAAAACAAATTTATGCTGCTTAAGCACACAGAGTGTGGTACTTTTTATGTCAGCCATGGCAAGGTCAGTCTATTAAAAAGAGAGGGCTAGCCAGGTTTGATGGTATATGCTTGTAATCCTAGCATTCTGGAAGGCTCAAGCAAGAATATTGCAAGTTTGAGCCCAGCCTAGATAACTCAGCAACTTAGTGAGGCCTTGTCTCGAAATACAAAAAGTACCTGGGATATAGCTTAGTATTAGGGCCCTGGATTCCATCCCCAGTATCAAAACCAAACCAAACCAATCAAACCCAAGAGTGCTATGAAAATGTCAGTGCCAAGAAAGAGGAGAAAGTTCGTAGAAAAATTCCAGATTAATGTTAGCAATGACAGCATAAACCAGGATGACACTTTCACTAGAAAGGAGAAAAACATAAAGGGCAATATTAGGTCAGCTGACAAATACAGAAGATGGACAATAAAATGGATGAGTACTGTTTTAATGTATGTTTACAAAGTTGGTAACTATATGTGATAGTAAGAGAATGTTTCTATTCTTAGGAAATATATACTGAAGTATTTGGGGATAAGGGCCATGATGTATGCAAAGTACATGGAAATGATTAAAATGGTAATAGATATCATACTTATATAAAGTAAATTGGGTTAAATATTTATAACAGGTGAATATAATGCTACTATAATCTTTGAACTATATTTTTGAAAGCTTTATAAATCTGGAATTATTTCTATAGAAAAATAAAAATATATAAAGTATATAATGTAAAATACATAAAAATATATTCTATAGAAAAAATTATTTTAAAATTCACTTAAAACTAATCTTTAGGTTTTTTAAAAATTTTATTTTAAAGGGAATAGAACAGAACAATGAGACGAAACAAAAGAAAACAGTGAAAACCTGATATCAAATTTCAAAAACAAAACAGTAGGGAATCTACCATAGCTACTATGTTGCGTATTATTATCCTCTAAATAGTTGCTCAGACATCTGGATTTAGGCTTGCAAAATCAATCAAACAACGCAAGTGTTAGGTTGTTTCTTTAATTCAGTTGCTATTACCTAAGCCTGTGTTCCTCTAAATCAGCTAGTTGCTTATGGCAGCAAGGTAGTGGTGGTGGTGGTGGTGTTCTTCTTCTCTCCCTGCCCATGCGCCAGCTGGCTCATAGTCGGGGAGCAGTGGGAGGATGTGTGGTTTCCTTCCTGCTTCTCCCCTGGTTGGTGTGGCCTCTGCTGGCTCACTTGACAGGGGGATCCTTAAGTTCGATTAAGGTGATGTTCAGTGAAAGGGTGAAGTCATACTGGTTGCCTGAATCAATCCCTCAGAGAAACAAAGCAATCATGATTGGCCTTGTTATCATGATGTGCTCATAGATACCTATTTAGAAAACAAATTCAGAGATCTTATGAAAAAGTCAAGAGACCCTACTCACTATATCTTTCTTCTGACAGAAGGAAAGGAACCTGCTCATTGCTATGACCTTCTCTTTGTTTAATTAGTAAAGTAAGCACTCAGATTTATTTCAAATGTTTTCCTAGAGTTTTGTGGAATAACACATGGAAAAGTGCCTTGCAATTTCTGATATAGATTTAAATCATACAGAACTACAGCAGGAACTTCAATCAAGTTGAAGTTGAACACTTTTCTGTGTGGTAAAAGCAAATGAAAAACAAACTCTTCTCAAAAGACTAGCAAAGCTGCCTAAAAAATTGCTCTTTTTTAAGGGTAACATTTTTTCCTTAATAAAAAGTCACTATATCCCTATCACTGAATTTTTGGAAAAAAAAGCTTTAGTGTAAGGAACACAGAAGAGTCATGCATAATTCTACACAATAGCGGTTGTTTTTGTATTTTCAGATGTTTTTCTAGATGAATATGTAATATATTAAATCCATAATTTTAGAATAAAAGGCATCATATCATAAATAGTACAGTACTTTCTGACCTTTTTGAATGGTGCTACCTGGTGAAGACTTTTCTACATTAATATATTTACAGTATTCAATTTATGGAAAATTTATCTACAAATCTTTACAACATGTATGATTATTTCCTTTGGATAGATAGTTACAGTTGGAATTTCTGAATCAAAGGTCAGACTTTTGTTAAGAATTCTTGATAAATTCTGCTAAATAGCTATCTGTCAAATTTAAACTAGATTATGTCCTTTACCAGCCATTTCTGAGAATATATGAATGTTATAACTTTTTTCATTCTTTGGTAATCTAAATTGCATTTCTTTGATCACCAGTGAGTGAAGACATTTCTTTGTAAGTTTTCTGATCATACTGTCTTTTTCTTTCATAAACTGAAATTCCATGACTTTTCCTTGTTTTATGTCTGTTTACCAATTTTACTAATTTGTGAAAGTGTTAAAAGTAAGTTATTAACTTATTTCTGAAACACTTGAAAATATTTTTCTTAATGTTTACCTTTAAGTTACTAAATAAATGGCAACAAAAATTATTGAATGCAATGGATTATATAATTAATTAAAGCAGAAAGCATTCTTAACACTCTGTAATATATTGTCAAATATTCTCAACTGTCCTTAAATATATTTTTAAAAAGTTTAAACCAAGAATCTATCAAGGTTCACACAAATACTTCATGTTTTTTCAATCTGTTTTTAATTTAGAATAACCTTTTGCTTTCCCTCCCATATGGACTTTAAAAGCAAGAGGTGGGTTGTCAGGTAAGCTATTTCAAATTCTGAATTTATGCCTTTGTGTGGTATTATTTAACTTTTATACAAAAACTTAAAAGTATTATATAAGCAAATGTGACAAAATTTTTGTGCTCATTCGTTTCATTTTAAGAAGCCCTTTCCCTCTCTCTCTCTCTCTCTCTCTCTCTCTCTCTCTCTCTCTATATATATATATATATATATATATATATAATCTATGTAAATATATATATAATCTATGTAAGTGGTATATAGATTATATATCACAATTATTTTCTAATTTTAATTGTAGACTTCACACTTAAATCTGTAACTTATTTTTGTGAAATGAGTGAACATCTTAAGAATATATTTAGAATACATGTGAGAATTAAATAAATGATTAGGTGATGATGTTGATAAGCAATTTTGCTTATAATAGCAACTTGAATAAATATTCAATATAACAATAAATCATATAGATTATGTTGTCTGAGTATGTTACATATTTATTTTTGTCAGGCTTTAGACATTGATTGCATCCAACAAAAACTGGAAAAGACAGTGAATCAAAATATAAAATAATCATATTCAATTTTATATTAATAGTTTATTCTATTTTAATTTCTTCCAAATGATTCACTAAAATTCTTTAGATAATAGTGTCTATAATTCTGATCATAGATTGCAAATGAGAGGAGGAAACCTAGCCATTATCTCAGAACTCACTTCTGATAGGAATGTAAATTGGAATGGATGTGTCAGTGAAAAATTTCCATCATTGTAGAAGCCAGGCTGCCTCTAACTAATATATTGACAATATTTCTTACATATTCATAATTTGGTGGAAAACTCTTTCTGATAGGAGTTTCATGATCATTATGTTATAATTGAGCTAACCATAAAGGAGAATTAAATTACTTCTTTTTCATAAAGCATCTATAATTATGTTTAAATATGTTTAATATTAATTTGTTTTACTGTAGGGCAGTAGCCAGTGATGAGAAATGCTTAAGGTAGAAAGCTTTTAAATTTGTTTAAGTACCAAATGAAAAGCTATGGTTTATAATCTCAGAAAACCTGACTTTCAAAATATCTCTGCTTACCAGACAGCTAACATTAAAAAGACAAATAATACCAAGCTTTAGTGAGAAGAATTTATATGCATTGCTTTTGGGAGTGCAATTAATACTACTCCTTAAAATCTGGCTGTATTTACCCAACTATGTAACTACCCAATAATTCCCTAGGCATTTATGTATGAATATTCTTAACAGCTTTATTGTAATAGCCCCAAACTGGAAACAACTCAAATGCCATTCAGTGGCAAAACGTGTACATTGTTGTACATTCACACTGTGAAGTATTCTATAGTAATAAAAAAAACCTTACTGCCTCTTGCAACGTATGAGTGAATCTCACAGATATATTGAATGATTTTATTTACATGAAGCCTAACATCTAGCAAAACTAATCTCTGATAATGGAAACCAAAATAGTGGTTATTTACATCTCAGGTGTGAGGTTGCTTGTAAGAGATAAAAGGGGACCGTCTGGTCACTAAAAGCATTCCACAGCTTGATGAAGGTGTTAGGTACACAGATGCACACACACTTTGGAATTAAATGAACTGTCCACTTAGTGAATCAGCTGACTTTACTGTGTGCATATCCTTTTTCATAAGATAAAAAAATTCTGTCGTTGATAATTTTAACTTTAAGAAAGTTGGAATAAATAGATACAAATTTATGCCCTCTTATAAAAACCAAAACCAAAACCAAAGCCAAAAACAAAAACAAACAAACAAAAAAAACACTTCCTTAGCTCTTTGTCCTTGCCCAGAACCTGCCTACGTCTGCTCTTTTCTTTATGAAGTTCTTTCAAAGGTGCCTGTGATCACTGTCTTTCTAACTTCCCAGTCTGGCTTCAACCACTGCCCCACCCAGTTCCTCTCCTGAAACTGTGTGTTCCAAGACCTCAAACACCTTGGCTATTAAATTTGATGGACAAGTGGTCGGGGATATAGCTCAATGGCGTAAGCACCTGCCTGGCATGTACAAAGCCATAAGTTTGACTCTTGGTACAAAAAAAAAAAAAAAAAAGAAAGAAAGAAAGAACAATTTGCAGTCATTTTATACCCATCTGGAGCATTCATAATCTTTTTTTGTTGCTGTTTACTTTTTATCAGTCTATGTTTGTGGTACATAACGATTATATTTACATCATAGGAGTTGGTGCATGCACATAACACCTCCGAGTTCCTTTCCGTCCTTTTCCCATCCCTCCCTGTTCCTTCTATCTCTTGGTCCCCTCCCACTTGCAAGTTTTTTTCTTTTAATTATCTTTTAATCTCCTTTCCCTCCCTTCTTCCCTCCCCTTCAGTTTTTGTTCTCCTTCCCATTATTTATCTTTTATTTTGATCTTTATATTTTAGATTTCTTGCCTAAAAATAAATCACATGATACATAAGCTTATGTGCCTGATCGATTTCATTGAACATTATGATCTCATACTCTTGACCTCTTCCTTCTCTTTGAAAATCTTTTTTTTGTGTGTGTGATGCTGCCTTTCATGACCTTCCTCCTAATTCTCTGGGTGCTGTTTCTTTGTCCCCTGTGCCCATTCCTTTATCCCTTGATGCTCTTTAAAGTTCCTCCCTAGCACTACTCATGTTGCATTACACCCTGTATGGCATATACATGTATGGAAATGTCACAGTAACCTCATTAATTTTTGCCAATTAATAATTATAATACATAAATTTTTTTGAGACAGGGTCTCACTATGTGGTGCAGGCTGGCCTTGAACTCATTATGTAATCTGGGCTGGCCTCAAACTCATGGTGATCTTCCTGCCTTAGTGCTGGGATTATAGGCATGCACCATCACGCCCAGCTGACATGTTTTTTTTTTTTTAATTTCATCTTAGATACCTACATCACTGACTTTGGAAAACCTTACAATGACCCTAACCTACATTAAAGCATCCCTATAAAATCTTAGTACACCCTGTATTTATCCCCAAGATGCCATCTATCATACTGAATTATCACCACTTATTTGCCTCTCTCTCTTCCTCTGCACTAAAAAGCTCAATGAACATAAATTATAGATACTACAGTCATATTTGATCAGCAGAGGTCTTTTCTAGCATTAACCTTATGTTGTATGTTCACCGATTAATTCCTTCACATTTTTAATTTTCAGAGGGCAATGTTTTGTGAAATATTTCCTGTCATTACCCTAGTTATGGCTCTAAAATGATGACTACTTTCAAAGCATTTTTCTGATGTACATTTTCACTGATGCTTTTTATATGAAGTGAGTAGAATGGAGAATCCCTTGTTTAATTTAGAGTTCCAAGATTTTGTTCTTCTCACACTAAAGTAGATTTTCTATGTTGAGTAATATTTTTTTCTGCATATATCTTTTGTACTGTAAGCATTTACATTTAAATATGAAATATCAGTGCTCTAGCCCTTCTAAAATTGGGATAAAACTCCTGTTATGGTTTAAAAGACCATAAATATGACATTAACAGGGTGCTTCCACATGGAAGAAAATAACTGAAATGGGAAGAGGAGTCCTTCTGAACAGTAGTTTCATAGAGTTGTGTGAGCCAAAAGGAGATGGTGCGTGTAAAAGAAGCACTATTTTGTGCTTAATAATTTTGTTATTTCTTTGTTTATTCTTGTCATAGAAATGTGGTGCCATAAAATGGCAATTAATTCAAGACAGATTCAAATTATTCAATTCATGGTGCTGGAGGAGACATCAAACAGACATAAAAGACATCCTTTTACTGGGAAATCCAACCATGTCCATGTGGAAAGTAAAAGGTTAACAGTAGCCTTGAGATTCTCACCCTGTTACTAGGAAGAAAATGACCTCAACCAGACCCACCTTGTAAACATCTTAATGGTATTTTCTAGTGGAAAGATACCACAGAATCCCGATCTGAAATAGTGCTTTTTAGCAGCATAGACCTGGTCTGTCTAGACTGTGTATTTTAAATAAATCTGCAGTTCATGGATTTATGGAGCGTAACTGGCTGTAGACTGAGAGGTAATCATGTAAGCATTTTCTATCCTTCTAACTAAAAAGACATAAAACTGGGAACCTCAAAATCAAAATGAATCTTTTTAGAACAACATGTTCATATGAATTGTTCAGAACTCAGCTGTTATACTAAAACCAAAATATATCCTCACGCCAGACAAAGATACAGCTTTGGGAAGCCGTGTCTGAGAGACTCAGACGCCGTGTAAAAAGACGCCCCAAGTGAGTTAGGGTCTTGCCAGTACCCTCCATGTCCTTGGTGAAGACTAGGATTGGATAAAATATAATACCGAAGAGTCTCCTTTAAACTTTGAACTTTTTGGTCAACACAGTGAGTATGGATAAGAAATGAAAGGAGGATAAATGTGACATATTCAAACAGAATGTGAATGGGTTATTTCTGAAATAGTATTGTGAAAATTAGTATCCCAAAATAAATGGGTTCTTCCTTGAGAGTATATGATAGAACAAAAATAAAAAAGGATCATCATTTAAAATTAAAATATAAAGTATATGAAACTATTTCTGAGTTTTATTTAAGGAAGGTAATTCTAAGCAAAAAATAAAACATCAAAAGAAGAACCAGGAGAGAAAGGCAGCAAACTGGAGAAACACATTTGCAACACATTCAACAGATATGAATTTAGTATATTTATTAAGCTAAAAATTAGTGTTACCATAGGAAAAGGTGATAGGTAATTGCCAAATGTAGAAATAGAAAGTGTCAGTGAGTGTAAGTACAACTATATTTATTACTAATCAAGGAAACTCAAAATACACTTTTAAAAATGAGTTACCATACAACTTTCTGTGTATTATACTGGTTGCACTTATGAATGGCAAGATTGTCCTAGGGTGACAACCAAGGGCCTGAGATGAAGTCACGCTCCTTTACACTGCTGGTGAGAAGTAAATATGGCAGTCACAGAGGACAGGATCAAGGGGATGCTTTTGAACGATAAAAAGCCATTCAACAATATGAACTAGTCCCAAGAAAAGTGCATTAAGCTAACTGGAAGAAGCCAGACTCAAAAGGGTATATGCTATACAATTCCACTTAAATGACACTTTGACAGCGAAGTTATAGTGAGAAAGAGTGGACCAACATTTGCTGATGGGGACTTGGGTGGGGGGTTGACTACGAAGTGACAACATGAAGTCTTGGGGGCGATAGAACTCATTTGTGTCTTGATGGTGATGGTGGCTATACAATTCCATGCATTTGTTAAAGCTCATAGATATATGTACAAATAAATTTTATTATAAGTTAAGTAAATTTTAAAGGATTAAAAATTTTAAAACTTGAGATAGTAAGAGAAAAAAGGTTGGGAATTGTGGATTGTTTTACTTGAGAAAATAAGTTTTATTGAAACACTCAAAGCTTTATAATAATATTAATTAAAATCATCTCTTTCTATGGTTTAGGCTAATTGGAGAAAATATGTATATTTATTGGGCTTATCAACTTTTAAAATGCATAAATAAACAAGAAACTAAGTCAAGCATAAGATGGAAAAGCTTTATAATTAATTTTTGAGACATTATAATTTTTCTCCTTTTTCTTTTCTTTCTTACACTTCTGGTGTTTCCTTGTGACTAACTATAGGTATTCAACATTGGTATGAGTTTATAATGTGGTTTTTCACATACCGGGTTTTGAACAGCATAATGGAAAGCTTAGATAACAGCTTAACAGAAGGGGAGAAATATTCTTCATGTTACAGTCTCCTTCATAGACCATCAATAAAAGTAAGGAGACTAACAATAAACCTGTATTTCTGTGAAGGAATGTCCGCTATGATGTACAGCAAAATAGTTGGTGATCTGGCTTTCAGAGATTTGTCTTGA
>RJWM01003741.1:0-92694 GCA_004363535.1 Dasyprocta punctata
CACACAAAAGCGTTTATTAACATGCACATACCTGTGTGCACACAGATACAATTGATTATGGGAAAATCCTAGCACTAACTCCAAGACTATGCTCACAAGGAGGAATAGCTGAGCAATTGTGAACTGCTGAAACAGGGCAAAGCAACTCAGCCAAAACCATCTCGGGTACAGACTTTGTTGAAATAGAAATTCCCTAAAATCTGAAAAAAGTGATAAAATAATATATACATATTTATTACAGAAAGAAAGTTGAGAAATAATTTGGAGTGATGAAGTTGAGAGCTGGTTATACCTTTTTCTCTTAGTAAGTTGCTCGAGAGTTTTTGAATTGCTCCCTTGCTTGCTGGGTCACTGAAGGGAGGAGTTGGCTGGAGGTGGTTGTGAGGAGCAGGCTGGCTTTCTGGTCATTGAAATGTGATCAGTTCAAGACAGTATCACCTCCCCTAATGAGTGAACTGCACACTGCTGGTGCAGGACCTTTGTCCAGAGTCTTGAGTGAATGCCGCGTAGACATATTCTTTGTTGTTGATAGGCCATCCTCGGCCGATGGCTGCCGTAGGTTTATTTTTATAAAAAGACGGCTGAGAATTCTGTCAACATCTTGAAGTAAGCCACCTCCACAAAGGCCCAGTTATCCCAAACCTGCTGTGATAATAACCAGCTAGTGGTATTTATAAATACCTCAGTGTTATACTATGCCCTGTCACTCAAAATGGGCTTCCTCATGAAATAAACCAGAGAGCATGTCCATGCATGCCAAGTGTCGTGGCACCAGAAGCACAAATGATTGTTGTTTGTTGTCAGTTCCACCGGGTCCTCACAGCTCCCTGTGAAGAAGTCTGTGTTTTACGAGTGAGACTGGAACATAAGAACGCCTGCATTCCACACATGGGTGGTGACTCTGATGTCAAGTATATGTGGAGGGACTTAGAGGGACACAGTAGGGGCCTCTGGAGTAGTGAGGGGCCGGGAACTGTCAAAGAAGACTTTATGAGAAGGAGTGGAACTTGGGGCTTGAATGAAGAGCAAGATTTTGAGGGCAAATCAAACCCAGAATGGCGTGGAAGCGGTCATAGGGCAGAATGGGTGTCTGTAGCATGCATGGAGACTCGAGGATAAGGAGAAACTAGGGTTCTTCACCTGACAGCCCGCAGAGGAGTGGGTTAGGATGTCTCCTTCGCTAAGCCCTGCCTCTGTCTACCTTAATCCTTTTGCAAGAGTGGGCAGAGGGCCCAAAGCTTGCCTTTGCCACATGGCATTCCTTTCCCCTCTCTGTGTCTCTGTGTCTGAACCATGGTGGCCTGTGGTTCTGCCTTTTTGTGAAAAAGGCGGAACTAGGAGAAAGGGCTGGAGGAATGGAGTTACTGAGACTCCAGGGTGCTGGGACTGAAGGTTTACTAATTCCAGGCTGATTCAAGCCCTGGAGCATCAGCCTGCAGCCTCGCTCAGTGGCGCTACTCACGATAACGGTGACCCCATCCAAAGAGTCTGAGGTAATCCTTCCCTGTGGGGGAAGGTGCCATTGGGGCACCCTCCTAGTTAGGTCCATGTGAGATACCAGGGAAACCTACTTTCATTTTCCACCCAGAAACCATTTAAGGGAGAATCTCTCGCTTTAGGAAACATCCTGCCGATTGACCTTCCGCTCTGAAGGTGTGGTCCACAGCGGCTCCCTGTGGGTGTGGATCCATGACACAGGCTGAAGATTAGCTCACGCCTGTGTAGGGTGTCGCTCAGCCTGGCGGAGCTCTCCTCCCCTCACCCTCAGTTCCATATTTGGCCATGTGTACTGCTGAGAAAAATGCAGTGGCTTCTGCTCTTGCATACCATGGAGGTAATAAAGCCTCTTTTTGTGCTTCCGTCTTGGCATAACACTGAAAGAGTTAATCTCATATAATACAGTCAGAGAAGCCAGGAGAGGTGGCACACACCTTTAATCCCAGCACTCGGGAGGGTGAGGTAGGTGGAGCGTTGTGAGTTCCAGGTTGGCTTGGGCTACAACGTGAGTGCAAGGCTGGCCTAACTACATAGTGCGACCCTGTCTCAAAACACTAGGGCCAGGAGTTTGGTTCAGCAGTTTAAGCGCCTACCTGGTAGGTGTGAGGTTGTGAGTTTGATCCCTGGTGCCACAAAAGAAAAAAAATATTACAGTGGGGGAAACTGAGGCCCTGAGAATTAGCTCGATGTGTCAACTGGTGATTGAGTGAAGGCCACCTGACTGAATAGAGTGTTTCTCTGCAGTCTGGCCCTTTGAAACCCGCTGAATGTCAAAACTCAAATGGAAATTTCTTTGTTCACATAATATCTTACTTTTATGCAGAAATTCTCTTTCTTTAATTATCTGGGAGTAGGATATACAGAGCACTCTTTGCTATAGAAATCTATCTCTTTAGTGCTGCTTCAAATCTCACACCTAATTGTTTATTACATTTGGTAATTATCATTTAACAATGTTATTAATAATAAGGACTGCTTATTATATGATGGCTATGTGTTTACTATGTACATGTACTACGCATACATGCATAATGTACTATGCTAAGAATCTTACACATTTAAGTACGCTGAACACTCTCAACAGCTTCGTAGTGTGGATTTTATTATGTTGATTTGACAGAGGAGGAAACTGAGGAATAGGGAGGTGAAGAATCTCTTAAGGTTATCACAGAGGTAGTCGCTTGGGGAACTCAGGTTCAGTTCCAGCTCTATTGACCTTCAAGCCCTGATCTTAATGTTATGCTTATTAGCATCCTTTCACAGGTACTCACTCAGGGAATACAGTTTTAGCATAACCAATCCATCAGAAATATTTCATTTAGATAAACAAATTCTGATACAGGCATATTGTTCCCATTTTCAATCTCAGTACATTAGGTAAAATGTAAAAAGCCAGGCATGGTGGCACATGCCTGTAATCCCAGCACTCGAGAGGCTGAGGCAGGAGAATTGTTGTGAGTTCGAGACCAGCCTGGGCTACAAAGTGAGTTTAAGTCCAGCCTGAACTGCATAGTGAGACTCTGTCTCAAAAAAAAAAAGAAGTCTTAAGAGGTTGTGGCTCCTAAGTCACAAATGCATCTATTTAGGTTGTCCCTAGGTCTAAGGAGCTACACACTGAGACCTTCCAGAGCCCCTTTCTCAAAGGCCTGGTGACAGTTGATTATCCAGGGTCACTGTGTGTAAGAGTAACCCTGTGTGAGTCCTCAGAAAAGTCCATTTGAAAATTTAACTTCCCAGCTCCTGTGCTGTGCCCATTGACTACTTGGATTTTGAATAATGTACACTGAAAATAGGTAACATATTGGCTTCCTATGCAACTCATTTGAATGAGGAAACCAGGACTCAGAAAGGTTAAGTCACTTACCTAAGGTCATTCGGCTGTGGCATATTTCAAAGAATGAATTCATGAAAATCATGTGAATTATTTATTTGACAAACTCATTTGCAAAGGCTACTATGTATAATTAAATAGACTGAGGGTCCACAAGGGCAATAATGACTTAAAAAAGCACATGAGGATTGGGGGTGTTATTTTAAAGAATTATGCCTCTTACACAAGGCCGCTTTCTGTGTATTTTCTATGTGATGGGTCAGGAAGAGGGCCACGGGAGAAGAACTGGAATAACCTTTACTCCCAGTGTTGATCTGAAAGATCTCCCCTTCCCAGTGCAGCTTGACCTTGTGAAAATGTGTCACCAAAAAGGGGACACAGAGCTCTCTCACCTGCACACAAATGAGACTTTATTTCGTCCTTTAGTTATGCAGTACTGTGATAGGAGGTAAATACAGTTGTTTTCACGCAAGTTATTTTGTTTAACCAGTAGCCTAACAGAGTTCTTGATACACAGCCAGCATCCCAAAATGCTGAAGAATGAAATACTTTAGTCCTTGCACCTCTGAAAAGTGGTCCCTGAATTCCTCAGTCTTATTGATGTGTAAACTGAGGCTCAGAGTTCAAGCAACTCACCAAAAGTCATTCTTTTGTGTAGGTAACAGCCTGATTTTCAGATGCAAGACTCTAAGGGTAGCCAGGATTTAGCTCAGCAACACAAGCACCCACCTGGCAAGCATGAGGTTGTGAGTTCAATTCCCAGTACAAAAACAAACAAACAAACAAACAAACAAGGGTATCCATTCCATATGTTGTCAGTTTCTGGGAAACTCTCAAGGAGAAAAGCATGGCCAATTGCCAGATTTCTAATGATTTCTTTTTTCTGACCTCCATACAGATTCCTACATAAACCAAGGACTGGGAGATTAATGGATAATGAAGGGAAATACATGTAGTATCTGCCACTCATTCCAGTTCTCTTCTTTGCAGCTCCCAATGTGCCTGGAATCCGTGAGAAACTGAAGCCTTGTGGGGACAGAGAGAGAGAGAGAGCGAGCGTGAGCAAGTGCCGGAGCCCTCAGCCACCTCCCCGCAGTGTAGAAGCCCCTCCTCCACACCAGGTTGCTACTGAGGTCTTTTTCATGTGGCCACTGAGCAGTTGCTTGTTTTATTCTCACCAGGCTGATCTGAAAGATAAAGTCAGCTTCTTGACCAGCAGGCACTGTGGGTGGGAAAGTTGAGAGACCCTGGTCTTTGCTTATTTTGTTGAGGTGGCAGGGTTGGAGGGTGAGACTGGGGCGGCTACCTTGAGATGGGTCCCCCACTTATAACTAATGAGGAAGCTCCCTGTTATAAAAAGAGAAAAAAAAGAAAGACTCACTTTCCCCTTTTCTTTCTGTTCCAGAGGGAGAACAGGTTTGCAAGTAGGTGGTGCTTGTCCACCTGCAGGGAGAAGTGACACCCTGAGGATTGCCCCTGGAGGCCCCGAGGACACCTTGGTCTTCTTCTCCCTGGCTGAATGGCACTTGCTGCAGCAGGCCACTGAGGGCTCTTTCCCTCTGCTCCTGGGCTCGTACGTAGGACTCCAGGCTGGGAAGATGCTGAGTTCCATCAAGTGCGTGCTGGTGGGCGACAGCGCTGTGGGGAAGACCTCGTTGTTGGTGCGCTTCACGTCAGAGACCTTCCCGGAGGCCTATAAGCCCACGGTGTATGAGAACACGGGTGTGGATGTCTACATGGATGGCATCCAGATCAGCCTGGGCCTCTGGGACACAGCTGGCAATGACGCCTTCAGGAACATCCGCCCACTGTCCTACCAGCAAGCAGATGTGGTGCTGATGTGCTACTCCGTGGCCAACCATACCTCCTTCCTCAACTTGAGGAACAAGTGGATCGGTGAAATCCGGAGCAACCTGCCCTGCACCCCGGTGCTGGTGGTGGCCACCCAGACTGACCAGCGGGAGGTGGGGCCCCACAGGGCCTCCTGCGTCAATGCCCTGGATGGCAAGAGGCTGGCCCAGGACGTGCGAGCCAAAGGCTACCTGGAGTGTTCAGCCCTTAGCAACCGAGGGGTCCAGCAGGTGTTTGAATGTGCCGTCCGGACTGCTGTTAATCAGGCCAGGCGGCGAAACAGACGGAGGCTCTTCTCCATCAATCAGTGCAAGATCTTCTAAGGTCCAAGACCCTTCACCCAAGCAGCACCCATGAGCTCGCCCCAGGGACAGACACGGGGAGAGACAGAGGACAGGCAAGCTGTTCGTGGCGTACTCCACACAGACTGTGCTTTCGGATACAGTTGCTGATGAGACTAGATGGTATTTTCACTAACTACGTCTTTGAGTGAACTCCTGGCACAGCACAGAGAACTCCTTTGCAAAGCTGTAATGAATATTTCATCTTCAACTAAAAAACTAAAGTTTGGCCTCCATAGTTTTGGACCGCAAAGTGAGTTTCCCAAGTGCTCCATATTTAAAGACACATTTTATTTAAATAATAACAAAATGTCTAGCTCTTGTATATACTTCGTTTTTGCACTTGAAAGGACTTTTCTTACATACTTGCAAACAAATCGCTGTCTGAGGGATGTGACCAGGTGGGGCTCTGCATTGTATGTGTAGCGTTATTATTTTCCCCTGAACTTGGAATTTGGTTGAAACCACTTGCCTGCTGGATTTTTCTAGGAAATCAAATTTTAAAATGACCATTTAAAATGACCATGAACTGATCCTTGCAGTTCTTACCTGTTATTTGCAGTTGTATATAAAATACAGTTCAATAACATATCTTAATACTCTCCAATGATTTTAAACAGTTACCACTATATTTGTCTGAAATTACAAAAAAGCATTTCTGGCATATAGTATTACTTTTCAAGGAAAGAGCTTCAGTTACACACTAAGTATTCCACGCTTGTTCACCAAGACCAATTAAAAGAAAACCTTTCTGGGAGGGACTCCCCCTCTTGTAAGTAATCACAGCAGACCTTGGGACAGAAGTGAGGAAATGCCACTGTTACTTTAGGAACCACCATTCCTCACCTGTGCTTTCTACTTGGTGGTTCCTAGAGGCTGCTGGTCTTGTGAAAGAGGCAGGCTCAGAGTTCTACATGATGAGTCCTCATTCCAACAGGATGGCAAAATAATTCATTGATCTGAGGATCTAATCAGAATAATTAGCAAGGTGCCTACATTTATATGTGTGTGCAAGGGGAAAAAGAATTTATAGATTTTACTGTTCAATGAATATAAAGCATCTGAGTGAAAAACAAAAATCACTAATCCTAAACACAGGGTACAGGAAAGCTGCATAGCCACTGCTAGCTAATAACAAGTTATCAAAGAAATACTGAATAAATAGGGGCACACACACACATGCACACATATACACTTAAACCTCGTTCTACCTAGTTGCTTAAAAGCAATGATGTTGCTCATCTGTTAAAGTTGACTGTGTAACCTGAGGAAGAAATTGGGAAGATATATCATTTGTTACACCCAGCCACCACCTCAACAAGGACACACAGATGAGACTGTGCTTATTGCTGGGAGCCAAGCTCCTAGGTTACCTCTGGGAACCCTAGCACCTGAGAGCAAGAGTCTATTTCTCCCCGGAAGAGACCTGATAGAAATTGGTCCGCTCAGTGTCTGTCTCCCTGCTGGGCTCTGAGTTCTTAATGGCAATGTCACCTCCTAGTCATCTCAGCTTCCCCAGGACCCAGCACAGGGAAGGACCCATTGTTAAGTCAAATTGCATTGAACTGAGCTGGGGAAAGACGGCAGTTGGGCTTCTGTGCCGCAGAGTGGTACAGGAAGGGAGCAGAGCTTCGCTGTCTTGAAGGGGTAAGGAGGGAGAGCCGGTCACCATGTCGGAATTCATGCGCTGGATGGCCTACCCGAGCATATGCTATTTTTGCCTGCCTGGACCAAGGCATATGTTTCTTTCCCTTTGATACTTGTGGTACATTTTTTTTTTTGTACTGGGGATCAAACTCACGACCTCACATTGCCAGGCAAGGTGCTTGTGCCGCTGAGCTAAATCCCCAGCCTTGTGGTACTTTTTGTTGGGTATTGTATGTCTGCTCTTAGCTATTCCAAGTAGCAAAATTAAATATGCTCTTGTTCAAAGAATGGATTTGAGTGGCTGAGTGATTCATCCTTGGCTCATTTAGTCTGGGCTGCTGCAGTGGGTTACGCGTGTGGCATGGCTCAAACTGCAGAGCTCTGGAGGCTGCCCACTCGGAGGTCGGGGCCAGAGTGGTTGGGATCTGGCCAGGGCCGCCTTCCCGCTGTGACCTTCATGAAGAGGGAGGAGGTCATCTCTCTGGAGTTTCATCTCCTGAGAGCACTAATCCCATTCATCAGGACTCCACCTTCGCGTCCTGATTCCCTTCCTAAGGCTCCACCTCCTAATATCGTCACTTTGGGGTTAGGCCCCCCGACATGTGCGTTTGGGTGGGGACACAGCCTCCCATCCTTAGCAATGTTCTTCTGTCACTCTTTGTACTGACCAGCTAAGTACAGCAACAGTATCTAGCATGATGGAGTGAGGCTGAGTGACCAGAAAGCATGCTCCTGGTTAAAGTTTACTGAGCGCTTTGGATGTGCAGGGTGCTGGGTTTAACAGCTGAATGTCACTATCACAGCACACAGTATGTAAGCGGATCACATTATATGAAGTCTCCTCTTACCCGGCTCAGCGTGGTAATGTGATGAGTTTAAGACATACAGCAGGTGAGCGGCACTTCCAGGAACCTCAGGCAGGTCTGTGTGACTCTACAGCTCTGTGCAAAACCCACTTCCTCCCAGAGCAGCCCAGCTGAATGGCTCCGCTGAATTCTAGCTCGTGTTACCCACAGCCCCACCCCTACCAGACAAAGGGCCTGTGTTTAAAAGGTTATTTTTATTTAATGGTGTTGAGGGGTCCAATCCTGGGGTGTGCGCATGTTGGGCAAGTACACCCCAGTCCTAAAAAACTATTTTTAAGTAAAATATTCTGAGCATGACTTTAACCCTTCCCTCTGATTTTTCTTTCTGGCAATGAGAAATAGACTCACCTGGTTCACAGACGTCATCATTTGCAAAGCTGTCTCTTCCACCCCATGGCTTTTCAGTGTGATTCCATGGGTTGATAGTGTATGACTTGCCAGAGATGAAATTCATGATGAGTTGATGTTTTAGAAAACTAGGAATATATTCTCTTTTTTATCTATCTTTTCCACCCTCCTGTTTGGGGTGCTTCCTTTGAATGAGAGAGTGACAAGGGAGAGAAGAGCCTGGTCCTTTCCTTTCAAGGGTTTGGTAACCCAGAAGGTTATTTACCCAGAATGAGGTGTGATAGAAGAAGGATGGCACATCTATGGTTTTTTTTTTTCCTGTACCAGAGATCGAACTTACAACCTCACACCTGCCAGGGCAGGTACTTAAGCCACTGAGCCAAACTCCCAGCCCTGGTTTTTTGAGGCAGGGTCGCACTATATAGCTCAGGCCGGCCTTGCGCTCGCATTGTAGCCTAAGCTGGCCTCAAACTCACAATGCTTCTCCTACCTCAACCTCCAGAGTGCTGGGATTAAAGGCATGCACCACCATGCCCCGCTGGCTATGGGTTTTGATGCAGCCAAGGGCATAGGTCTTCTGTGAGGATCTGCTCCCTCCTCAGGGCTGAGGTGGTGGATGTTTTGGGTTGACTGAGATCAGCACAGCTCCATGGCAAGGACTTATTTGTTTTTAGACTATCTTTCCTGATAAAGTGAAGAAAGATAATCACTGGCCAAATCTTAAATGGTTTTTCACAAGAAAAGATAACCTATGGAAATCACTTGTGACTTAAATTCACAAAGAGTACTTGATTAAACTTAAAGTCCATATGAATTTTTTGTCGGAGTTATGGCTTGTATTTAGATGTCCCCCACCCTGCCCTAAAGCTTCATGCAGTCATTGGTGGGGCTTTTTCAGAGGGGGCTGGATTTAGAGAGTGTGATACCGGGTTGATTCTTGGTGCAATGCTAGGATCACTAGGATTAAGGGTGTGAGTGCTGCCTTAAAAGACCTGGCTAAAATATAAGGGACAGGAAGAGCTGTGGTTGCCCCTTGCTGCTTTGCTGCCTTCTGCCTGCCATGAACTGTTTCTCCCCTGCAATGCCTGTCTGCCACCCCACCCCACCTGAGAGCCAGCCAGTTATAGGCTGAAACCTCTACAAACTGAGCTAAATAAGTCTTTTCTCCTTTAACTTCGGGTGTCAGGTATTTTGTCTCAGCAATGAGAGAAAAGTAATGAAGACAGGTAGATTGCTGTATTCATACACAATGGAGGACTACACCATCATAAAGAACTGAGTCACTTGTGGGAAAATGGATGCACCTTGAGACTATAATGTTAAGTAAAATAAATAAGACACATGAGTTTAAACATTGAATGATTTCTCTTATATGAGAAACCCAGATGAAAATAAAGATAGAAAATAGGAAATAGGTAGATTTTTCTCAAGGGGATCAAGAGATGGAGAGAGAGGGGGAAGAGGGGAGGAAAAGGGGATACAAGACAAATTAACATGTGTCATGTACAGGTACCAACTCCACACAAGAAATGTAAACTAACATACTGTAAACATGTCCTGGAACCAAGAAATATCACTCTCCACATCTATTTGTTGGGGGAAAAGAAGTCTGTTGATTAATTTTATCCTGAATAAGCAGAACAATAGAACTAGGATAATAGTGTTCAAAAATTATAGGTCTTTTCATGATATATTCATATTTAAGGAACTCTGTTATTAGCCACAACATGTAAAGAATGACTATGAACCAGCAAGAAAAATAGCCTAGTTCTGAAATGGATCTTTCTCTGAAGAGAAACCATACATGACCAATAAACAACAGAAAATGTGCTTACTCTTGCATGTACTCAGGAAAATGCAAACAAAACCCACCAGTAAGATTTTCTAACTGCCATTTTGACAAGAGAAGTAAAAAGTATGGCAATCTCAAGCACTGACAAGGATATAAAATAATAGGAACTCTTATATGCTGTTCATGCAAGTGTAAATTGGTATAATGTTTTGGAAATACTCAGTAGCATGTATCCTATACTTTTATCCTAGAGATACACTTGCATAGTTCCTGGGAGGTGCGGTTGAGAATGACCTTAGTGACGCTGTAGTTAATAGCAAAAACTAGAAACAACCCAAGGCAATAAACAAAAAGTAGTTAAACAAAATTTGGTGCAGTCACACATATAATACTACACAGTAGTGAATACAAATGCATGCTAGCTATGCATATCAACAGGGTTGCATGTAGGCAACGTTGAAGATCAAAAAAGCAAGTAGCCAGGCGTGGTGGTGCATGCCTTTAATCCCAGCACTCTGGAGGCTGAGGTAGGCGGAGCGTTGTGAGTTCAAGGCCAGCTTGGGCTACAACGTGAGCACAAGGTGGGCCTGAGCTACATAGTGTGACCCTGCCGCAAAAAACTAGGGCTGGGAGTTTGGAAAAAAAAAAAAGCAAATGGCAAAATAATACACACAGTAATATTCCATTTGTATGAAGCTCAGAAATGTGAGTTGGACATAATGATACAGTATTTAGGGTTAAAGCACAAGAATGATTAACACAGCATTTAAATGGGTGGTGACCGCTTCCCTGGGAGGAAAGAGTGTGATTGAGCAGAGGTGTGACAGGCATTGATAATGTTTAGCTCTTAAGTTCAGGACATCAGCAATAGAGTGTTCATTTTCTTTTTCCTATTATTATTTATTCCTCAAAATGTTCTTACATATCTTATATACTTTTTTGTGTGCAGGATATAATTTATAAAACCTTTTTAAAAAGTTCAGTTTCTATAGCCAAATTATCTGAACTTGAATCCCATGTCAGTTACTCACTGGCTCTGGACCTTGTGTAAATTAATTACCTTCTCTATGTGTCAGCTTCCTCATGTGTAAAACAGGGAAAATAATATCAGAGAGAAGTGAGCGTTGAAATAACTAATTCAGATAAGTCTGTATTATGTCTGACACACAGTAAGTGCTCAATAAATGGCAGCTATAGTTTTCGTTTGTTTGTTTTGCTTTCAGTATTGGGGGTTGAACCCAGGGCTTCACCCTGAGCTACATCCCCATTCTTTTTTTTTTTTTTTTTAATTTTTAATTTTGAGATAGGGTCTTACTAAATCACTAAGTTCTCAGGCTATGCTCAAATTTGTGATCCTCCTGCTTCAGCCTCCAGAATGCTGGGGATTACAGATGTGTGCCATCCTTCCAGCGGCTATAGTATTTGACTGTTATACCTCAGAACTGCAAGGACCCTTGAATGAAGACACTGAGGTCTTGAGGTTGTCAGCAGATCTGTCCAAACCCTCCTAAGCAGTGACGAACCTGAACCACCTTACTCTTTCTTACCATTTTTACTTGGTGTTCATTACCCTAAGTCTCCTAAGTAGAGAAGATCTTGGTTTCTTTGCTTGCTCACTTCTTATAAATTTGTTTTTCACCCACAGGAATCCCACACTCCATAGTTGCTCGTATTAGCACAAACAGGCGCCGATTGGCGCTGTACAGAAGGGACCGCCAGAGGTGCAGATCCTTATGCCAATGGCCACAGGTCTCTATTACCTTTTAGCTCAGCGGGTGTTTACCAGGCTCCTTAGCTCTCTGTGGGGCTGATTCAGTGAAGCAGAACGCTCAGCCACTGCTGGGCCAAAGACTGGGCTCATTTCTTATCTCCAAATTGTCACTGGCCGCGTTGTTTCATTTCCTGTGTCCATCTTCCTGCCGGGCCTTGGCTTCTTAGCCTCTAACTCTGCAAAGAGCCAAATCGCGTGCTTCCGTGGAGCTCAGGATCAGGTAGGGACAGGTGTGCAGGTGATTACTGTATACAGAAACAAGTAAGATCAATGTGAATGAATGCTTAGTGCTATAAGAAGATTAGGGAATCCCGATACTCAGGAGGATGAGGCAGGAGGATCTGTGCAAGTTCGAGAGCAGCCTGGGCTACAAAATGAGCTCAAGGCCTGAACTGCATAGCAAGATCCTCTCTCAAAAGCCAAAAAAAAAAAAAAAAAAAAAAAAAAAGACGATTAGGGAAAGGGAGACAGAATATTTGGTAGCCAGAGAGGGGCAGGGGTGACCTGTTTGAGGTTGTGGGCTTCTTTTAACACAGATGACCCTGTGAAAAAGAAAGCAGGCTTTAATCAGTGTTCTGCATTTCCCAGATGCCTCCAGGAGTGTGGTCTGGCTGGGGAGTCTGCCTGTCTGTCCACCTGTCAGGAAGGACTTAGTGAGGTCTGTTTCAGGAAACAGATTAGAAAACAGACCCGATTCATAGAAGCCGGGTAGGGGGTTGCCGAGGACTTACAGAGGTGAGTGGTTTCCAACTGATTCTGGATAAAAGGAAGGAAATGACTAGAACTCAGGGTCTAGTTAGTGTTCCGAGTCAGGCACTTGCCTGTCACAAACTGTAGAGCGATTCCAAGAATCTGTACCTGGCACGTACCAGCAGCCTGGACCCGGAAAACCCCACTTCAGTAGTGCCCACCCCTCAAAGCAGCTGGATGTGCTGGCTGATGGCCATGCTGCCAAAAAAAAAAAAAAAAAGTATAGTGAGGGGCTCCCAACTGCCTGTAGAGCTTTCACATTGATTGAAATAGACAAAAGTGTAATTCGACCGAGGCACCAGAATTAATGCCAGGGCAGCTGTTGTCTGATGGACCCATCATCTCTGGGAACTGAAGATTTACTGAGGATTTGGACTGAAGATATCTCTAAAAGTTTTCAGAGAGCCCCAGATAAAGCACATGCACATCTCAGATATATTCCCCCACCCCTTTCACCTCTTCTTCCCTCAGCCTCTCTGCAGCCTGTGCCTCCCTCACCTGTCTTTGTAAATGTGAGACATTTCATCAGCGAATCAACCCTTGTGATCATTGTCTGCATGGTGCTTTAGGTTTTCCAAAGTGCTTTTCCATGTCTTACTAAAACGATTGCCTCGACCTGGTGGTGCTCCCTCACATGGCATCACCACGATGCTCTGCATTATATCTGGGTCATTCTGCAGGCAAGGCAGCTAAGGCTAAGCAGGCTAAATGACTCATCTACATGCATGCAACTCATGCTGTGGAAAGAGAATTTGTGCTTGGTCATGTGGCTCCATGTTCTCTTTTTCCTCTTCACCCTGCTTTCATCTAAGGCTCAGGATGTGCCTGAGAAAAAGTAAAAGGTAGGTAACATAGATTGGCCAGGCCAAACACACAGTTCCTGACCTGAAGTGAGGCCTCATATTCCAAGCCCTGGCTGTCACTATTATCCTTGTTATAGGAACATTTGAGAAAAAAATTGGACCCACTATTAATATAGCCTGCTAAGCAGACTATGGTTTGAATATGGGTATCCCCCCAAATTCATGTTAGACTGTAATGTGATACACATATTAAACAGTGGGGTCTTTCAGAGGTAAATAGGATTAGCATCCTTGTAAAAGAGGATCAAGGAAGTCTCCTTGCCCCTTTTACTGTGTGAAGATATAGCAAGAAGGCTCTTCTATGAGGAACAGATTCTACTAGAACCCACATCTGCTGTACTTTAATAAGGGACTTCCTGGGCCCCAGAACTACAATTATAAGGAATAAGTTTCAATCATTTATAAGTCACCCGGTCTAAGATATCTTGTTATAGCAGTCTGATGGACAAAGCACTCATTAAATGGGTTGAATTGTATAGATATGGATTGTGTCTCTTTTCAACAAATGAAAAAGATTGAAAGAAGGAAAATTTTTTTTCTGTTTAGGAAAAGTTTTAACATGTTAATATTTTAGTAAAGTTATTGCCATGGGTTTAAAAGGCATACAAACACATTATTATAGGTTATAAAATAACAAAGGAGTTTTATACAATTAAACTATTACACAGGCCTATGAGATTTATTGAGGTACCACCAGATCCAGAAAAGAAACTAAATCTGAAAGATTAAAGCCAGTATTAGCACCTACACTTTCGAAATAAAACTACTAACTGCTTCACTCTTTTCTAATATATAATAATAATAATAATAATTATTATTATTATTCTTTTTGGTACTGGGAATCGAACTTAAGGCCTTGTGCTTGCCAGGCAGGTGCTTGTGCCACTGAGCTATATCCCTGGCCCCTATCTATTTCTTAACTTTCTCTCAAAAACAATGCTCTCAAACCCCTCAAAGAATAAAGGGTATCAGACACACAACAAGAATTACTCTTCTCAGTGTTTGCAAGAACAGATTTAATGGAGGACTCAGAAATTTACAATAGTACCTTACAGTATTTGCCCACTGAGTCAAATGTAGATGCGTGCAAGAGATCTCTGCATGCTAGAGATCTGAAGAATCCAGCCGAGGACCTGAGTCCCCTAGTGATGTCCGGTACTAGAGCATGTCAGGAGGTCGAGGAGTCTGTACTAGAAGATTGAAGGGAGGCTTGGGAGCCTGGCAGGCTGAAAGGCCAGTGCTAGAAGCCCAAGAAGCTGCGCCGAGAACCAGGAGAGACGCTCAAGGCAAAGTCAGAGAGCACAGCTGCTCGCAGGAGAACACAGCTATCGTGCGTGGAGGCAAAGACCGAAGCTTCTCTGAGGAAAAGCAGCCGTAATGTCAGTCAGCAGAGCTCTTCTGAGGGAACTCAGCATAAAATTGTTCCCTCTTGTTCTTTTATAGCTTTCCAACAACTAGCCTTTTTAAGTGGGTCTTCCACACTCAGAACCATGCCGACTCAATTCACGGGGTGCTCCCCAATCAAGTTGACCATTAAATTAATTAACTACCACAGGAATATACAGACAAAAGAAGAGTCAGAAATATAGACTCAAACTTGAAGGTTTAACTTGGAAGTCACTTAATTTATATTACTTTAATCAATCCTAAGACTTCTGTGCACTGAACACTGTATATGAAGAGTCTACAAATTGTAAGATCTACCAGTTGGGTTAAAAATTAGCACTATCCAGTATTATTCCTATCTGATTTTTCCCTTATAACAAAATTATAATTAAAATATGTATTACACTTGCTTATTAATAGTCAGGGGCACAGCAGGGACATTTGTATGTTTGATGGTTAGCAGCCACTCTATGTGTACTTATTTGTGGAATGAACAAGAGAACATGCACCACATCTTCCTTCCCAACATTCAAGGTAATGCAATAATATAAAATTCTCCAAAGAAAACAGCTAGAAATTGCATAAAAGACTGGTTTAATTAGGAATAATTGCTATTAGGAAACAACATTATGCACTATTTTCTCCTATGAGCCTCAGTTTGAGAAACTGAACAGCAGAAATCAATCTTAGGATTTGAATCATAGCAAAATGAATAGTTTTCTGAAGCCTGGCAGATGACTAGCAAAACAAAACCACAAACATATGCACCCCACCTAGGGCAGAGCCTTTAATTACTTTGGGGGAAGCAGACTGAACACTGGCTTACCATGTGACGTGGTGAAGTCAAAAGGCTCCTGGGAAACTGGCCAAGGAATAAAGTGGTACCAGCAACAGTTAAGAAATAAATAGTGCTTTGCATTGGCTGACCAATTGCATCTTTTGCTAAATGGCTTTGAATAAAAAAATGTGAAATGTTTCATTGTGTTTTCTCTGACACTGGTCAAAAGATTATGGAGTCCTACACAATTTGAGACATAAAGTGGCTTCTGAGAGGCTAGAGGTCACCCAGGTGTGGAATTTGAGAAACTCAGTCCTCGTGTACACAGCACTGTGGCTTTGGCAGCAGATCCGAAGGAGTGGTGCCCTGGAGGGGAGACAGGGAGTGATCAGCCAGTGGGGAGGCGAGGGGCCCGGTGGGAGGTGGGAGCTTCGGATCAATGGTTTCTCTTCCATTGTGCAAGCCTCCGTCCTCAGAAACGGTAATGTCAATAACTTCAAGTCCTCTCTCAATGGGGGTCTGTTAGGAGGAAGCCTTGGGGAGCATCTGTCTTTTCCTGCTGTCCTTTGGAGACTTTCTTCAGAACCTTCTCATAGTGGGGATCCATGCATAAGGAGATGGGTCAATGCTGTGAAAAAACAGGCCTAACAGCTTTCAAGATATATTCACCCCATGCTCCTCTATTTCTGTGTAAAAGTTATTTAGGGTTCCAACGGTTTTTCAAAGCCTGCCTATCAAGCCAGTTGTCCAGCTCTGCGGGTGGTCTTGCTGAATGAACAGTTTCCCTGACTTCCTGTTCAGGCTGGGGAGGCATCATTGATCAGATCCCTGGCCTGGACCCAGAACTCCAGCCTTCCAGCCCCTCAAACCCACCCACCGCCCAAAGGAGCCCAAAGCCTGCCTCTAGCACCGCTGCCTGTCACTATGCAGTTGCACCTGCCCCAGTCCCACATCTACCATCTCGCTTTGGCCTGGGAAGCACCAACCTGCCTCCTCTGCCCTCCTGAAAGAAGGAAACTTTCTGTAAACCCAGGCCCCAAATCACATTAACTCCAATTCTCTGGGAACAGGCAAAACCATACTAATTTCTCCTCTTTTTCTGGTAATGTAGATTCTGCCCTCAAAGTTCTAATATCTAAATCAACACAACCAGAACATTTTCTTCTGCTACTTTATTATTCACTAGATGATATTTTGGAGTCAGAAGGGACTTCAGGGAGGATTTATGATTTTATGGATGAGGAGACTGACTCAGCGGCCAGCCCCCGAGCACACAGCTGGCTCACCTCCAAGGCCGAGCCTCCAATCCCAGCTGCTCTGGACCTCCCTGCAATCCCCCATCCTTCCAGTCTTTACCCTGGACCACTGGATTGTGAGCCTTTGTGATTTAGCTTTCTATGAAGGAAATGTAAATGTTTACCCTTTGCTTAAAATGTTGAGGGCTTTGGCAGGTGATTAAAAAAATGAAAACATCAGAGGCAAAAGCCAGCCATGAAACCAGCAAGGAAGAAGAGGAAGAGGACAACCAGGGGCACTGCCTTGCCTGTGGTCAGCAGGCTCCAAAGCCAGAGCTTAAACCCTCAGCAACTTGTCTTGGGGCTTCATGGGCTCCAGGGTGCTTCTGGAGCCTCCCCACCTCTCTGCCCAAATGCCCCAAAGGCAAATCTGCACCCCAGCCTGGCTAGGAGCAGGTTAAAAGAATCATGAAGGACAAAGATCCTTTCTACAGAAGGATCTGTCGCCCTCAAAGTACACAAATGCTGCATGCCAATGGTTGAGAAGGCAAGAAAAGGCAGCGACAGAAAAAGACAACAGTAAAAATCACTCTGATAATCATTGCTACCTCATTTTTGTCTCTGCTCTTCTAGGCTTTTTCTCATCCACATATGTGTATATTTTCACTGAAATAGGATCATATGCTGCAGTCTGATTCACAATCTGCCTTTGCAGCTTAGGGTATTGTGAATGGCTTTTAAGGTTGGCATGTTAATGAGTGCACACACTCCTACACTGTTGTGTGCGACGGCAGAGTGGTAGCTACTCCACAGTCTGCTAAGGGCTGTGTAACCACGCTTGTTAGTTGCATCTATGGGTTTCTATTGAATTTTGAAGTAGAAAGTGTGTGTATTTATGATATAAATATATCATATATTTATGGCCTTACTTAGAGCCATAGTCATCCAGCACAATGTGCTTTTCACATATTCATTTATCTACTTCTTCTAAGTGCTCAAGATAAAGGTTCTTTGTCATCCCCATTTTACAGATGGAGAAACTTCTGCAGGGTCAGACACAGTGCGGGGAGATGTGGAGATTTCATTAGGCCATCTGGTTCATCACCTTCCAGTGATGGCTCAGCTTATTTGGTTTTCACTCTAACTTCTTGATTACATGAAGTGGGATAGCTGGCAGAGGTCATCCAGTCCCAAGGAAAGAAATCTTAGTTTGACAGACGTGAAGTCCAGAGATGCCTTGAACTTCCTGTCAGGTGCCTGTAAATTGCTTAGAGTTCTTAACTATGAATCCACCCAGCTCTCCGCCCTTGCTTTTTCTGTTCCGTCTCTCCCTGCCCCTCTGGCTTGACCCTTCCCACCTTCTCTGCCCATCCCACGGGGTTGGCTGCAGGTGGCAGGCGCTCTCTCAGATTCCCCTCGTCGGTGAGGAGATTCAGTCCCCCTAGCAAAACAGTGCACGTTAAATGCACCTCTTCTTGCTGGCGCCTCTCAGAACAGAGCAGAGTGTGCTGCTTGGCTGAGAGCGACTTCTCTTGGACTTCCTCCCAGGAAGGGCTGGGAGGGGCTGGGGGAGGAAGAAAGCCCCCATCCTGCCACAACACAGAGCCGGATTTTGCTCTGCTTTCATGCTAGTCTCTGGTTCTCCCTGGTTCGTTCTGAAGTTTGGGGGTGAGGAAGAGAGGGGAAGATCTGAGCGCTGAGCAGCTCTAAGAAGCCGCAGGTGAGGAACCCTGGAAAGACGTCTCTAATTTCCCTTCCTTCCATAGACCAGCATCTCAGGTGGGGCTGCTGTTAGGTTTTGCTGGAACTCAGTGTTTCTTTCTCTGCCAGGACACTTTCCAGTTTGCCCTTTCCAGTGGCTCTGTGGTCACCTGACTAAACTGCTATAGTGAACGACATTTTTAAAATAGTTTCCAATCACTGCAGATCAATACTGAGGAAAAGCACAGTGAATTCTGGAAGCAACAGATAAAGCAATAGGAAAAACAAACTAGGAAAAAAAAAAAACAAAATAAAAAACAAAGACACATAAAACTCAAGCCCTTTTTAGAACATTACTAATAAGTTCACTAGACATTGTCCAATGGCTATGCAAATTTCTGTGTTTTGTCCTCTCTATCTGTGTCATCTTGCCAAAGTCCAGTCATGGTTAGCAAACCTACCCCAGACTATGAATTGTACTCTGGGCAGTGTTGACCTAATTTGTTTACTTCTCTGTTCAGGAAAATTCACTCATTCATTGTAAAAACAGTCACTAAGTATCTGCCAAAGGCCAGGGATTCCAGGGACCTCAAGTAGTTGCCACAACACAATGGTCACTTTTCCTTATCCCATAATTACATTTCAGAAGCCACACCACTCATCAGCCTGATGCGACAGTCACCGTAACAGCATTGAACAGACATGTCGTCCTCGGGTTGGTTTCCTAGTCTGGGCAAGGCCCATTTTTGTGCATAATATAATTTGTAGTCTCCTTCTGGGGACTGTAGAAAATCAGTGCTCTGGATAAAATACCCAAGTCATTTTCTGACCGGTGATAATGGGAGTAAGCCTCACTCTGAGAACCAGCCACCCGCGGCAGACTGTTGGGCCTGATGTCTGACCAGACTTCCTTTTCTGTCGGCGTCTACTCTCACCATGATGATCTGGTCATTCCCTTTATCTATAAATGCTCTATTGAGGGTGAACTTTTTAAATGGACTCCACAAGGCCCTTTCCCAGGGTGGGGGGTGAGCAGGCTGTGACACAGCGGTGACCGGCAATGGTCACTAAAGTAGTGGCCGGAGATGGCACCAAGGAGCTGGTGGAGTGCGTCAGTGGGAGCGAGGTACCCAGAGCAAGCTTGGTAATGAGTCTCAGTTTTCTCATCCCTGAAATAAAGGCAGCCATACTTCTGGGAGTGTTGTGAGAATTAGATGCTGAACAGTAAGAGTGGGTTGCTGTGCCTGGCACGGAGTTGTCGCACCATCCACGGTCAGCCACGACAATGAGGTGAGCGCAGGGCACTGGTCTCTGAAAGGTGTACGCGTGTGCCACCCACAGCGCACTACTCTGACAGATTAACTCTCCCAGTCAAAGGCTCTAGAAAAACAGCAGGTGCAAAAACAAAAAGAAAAACAAAACAAACCAAAAATCATTTCTGAGCTGTGTATTTTTTCTTAAAAGCAGGAGACAAAATTTACAAGCGAACATACAACGTTCTGTGCTTCCAAGTTGATTCATAGCAACCGAAAATTCTGTGCACATCTTGTTACAATAACGCTGATCTTTTAAACCTTCCTACATAATTTAATTGCTTCTTCAGAAGCAGTCCTGTGTCCCATTCAGTGTATGGGTAACCAAATCTAACTGCTTTTTTGGGTCTTCATTTCCTTTTTACTGTATATATTTTTTTGAGACAGGGTCTCCCTATGTAGTTCAGGCTGCCTTCACCACGCCCAGTTTGGGTCTTTATTTCCTGATGAGGGCTCCTGAGCATGTTAAACACTTTAAGTAAATTTGTTAGTTTTCTCCATGAACTTTTCTTACCTCAGGTAAACTCCAGGGCCCAGCTGGGATGCTATCTCTCTTAAAGCAGAGCCCTGGGTTACACCTTTGCATCAAACTGAGCTCTAGGCCTCAGCTTGCTCTAGCTGGCTCGGAGCAGAGGAAGCAGCTGCACCGTGGGACTCAGGGAAGCGGCCATCTGTGGCCTCAGGGGCCTAGTCCCGCAGGGCAGGGAGGGTGCTGTCTGAAGCAGAAGGTCAGCGGTCAGAGAGGCTTGCTTGGGGACCAACATAGCTCCTCCGAAGGCTGTGGAGGGCGGGCCTGGGGCCTGTTCTGGAGGAGGAGGGACTCGGCTGGAGCAGGCCTCAGCAGGTGTGTGACCTGGAAGCCCGCCAAGCGTGTCACCCCCTGCTGCCTCGCCTGTGGTTTTGCCACCGGGGCTGTTCCTAAACTGTCCTTTGACCCTGAGGTTGGGCTGGGCAGTGGGGAGGCTGTCGTGTTTGACCTGGGTCTGTTTCTGTGGCAGGAGACCCACACTTGGCAGTAGGGAGAAGTGGCTCCTGAAGAGGGAGGTGCAGAGGGAATGGAGGGGAGGCAGGCAGGGTGAGCATCTGGCCTGCTTCCTCTGGTGCAGACTGACAAGCATTGTTCTTCGCCACAGCCTCCTGTGGTGAAGGGGTGGGAGGAGGCAGAAGAGGAGGAGCCCAGCACTGGCAGGTGGTAGAGTGAGAAGGAGAAAATGGCGCAGGCGCTGGGTGCACTGGGTCAGCCCACAGAGCATGGCCAGCCCTGCACAGGCTGTGTCCAGGTCTCCTCTGCCTGGAGCCTGCTTCAGTGAATGGCTTCCACAACTGTGACCAGCCGTCCGGATTGGGGGAAGACGTGCTGTGGAAGGAGAGGGGGCATGAGGAACTGAGATAAGTGAAGTGGTCAAACCCGCCCTTGGTTGTGGCCACACCATTTCATGGGTGTGAAAATACAGTCCATCTCCAGAAAGACTCACTGCTAGGCAATTGGTCTAGAGTAACTGTAGCACAGTTCTTTACTTTTGCCTTTGAGGTGTCCATCAAACCCTGTGTGATCTAGTTCATCTTTTCCCCTCCTTTTCCACCAGACTTGGGCTCTGTTCTGGTTTCCTCCTCTGTCATGTTTCCTTTAGGGTTGCCAGGATTTCAGTGGGAAATTTCCACCTCCAACTAAAAAGGAAAACTGTACTAGGAAAAATTGTTCTTTTAAAGCTTTGTTCTCTTTGAAGTTGCCTAGCTCTGTAACTGTCTTACGACTCTGCAATTGCTCTCTTGACCCCTGTAACCATGAGAGTATAATCAAACAAACAGGATGCTTGACTTTACCAAGCTTTGTGGTCACTAATCTAGCCTTGTAACCATGATCTCACCCTGCTAGCTAATCAGAAGAACTGCCAGACTGTCCTGCCCTGCCAGTAACCCCTTGGAAAGAAAAAGAAGAGGCTCTGGGTTGACAAATGGTGGGGAAACAGAAAGGAACTGGCTACTGTTTGCACGATCTGCAGTCATGTACAGAACGTGATCGAGGGTGTCACGCTGGGCTTCCGTTACAAGATGAGGTCTGTGTATGTTCACTTCCCCATCAATGTCGTTATTCAGGAGAATGGGTCTCTTGTCCAAATTCAGAATTTCTTGGGTGAAAAGCACATTTGCCAAGTTTGTACGAGGGCAGGTGTTGCTTGCTCAGGATGAACTAATCCTTGAAGGCAATGACATTGAACTTGTTTTTGATTCAGCAAGCCACAACAGTCAAAAACAAGGATATCAGAAAATTTTGGGATGGTATCTATGTTTCTGAAAAGGGAAGGGTTCAGCAGCCAGATGAATAAGATCCTGGAGTTATCCAGCCACAGAAACCTGCTTCTGGATTATAAGACCAATCTGTGATATTTTAATGAGACAATAAAAGATCTTTATTGAAAAAAATGCTGGCTCACAGGCACTGCCTGGATTTTGTGGGAAGGTATTCCAGCCAGGACCACTGGTGTAAAATGAAGCTATTCACTGCCTCCTGACTTCCTTGGGTGTCATTACTTTCCCAGACTCAGTTTTGCCACAGTGCAGCTGTAACAGGGACTTAAAGGCTGGGCCTACAGGTGCCCAATGGGCAGCTAAAAGCAGATGTAGCTTGGCATCTCTGCCTTCATTTCATTTCTCTGATTACCTTAAAACTTTTGGTCAGATCCCTGCTCAGTTCTGCACGTAGGCACTTTAATCACTTAAAGAGTGTTCATATTCTAAGGTTTATTTGCCCAAAATTTACCAAGCTTGTCTCATCCCCTTCAAGACTGAGGGCACTAAGATAAGAATAACTAAAGGAATTTTCAAGATTTTCGGGGGCATCTAGTTCCCAGCTTTCACAGTGTACAGTTCCAGAGACCCTGGAGCAATGCCTAGAAATCTTGAGTCATTGTCTTAAACCTGCAGCCACCTCAGATTCCAAGAAAAGCAGAGCCTCACAGACCATCCCATAGTGAGGTCACCCCTAAAGTGGGAACAATGACTCCATGGAGGGAATTGGGGCTGCCTCAGGAGGCCACCCTCTTGTGATGGAAACTGAATTGTCCCCTCCAGTGACGATGGCTCTCCCAGCACCACACAGAACCAATCCTGAGATGCAGATCTATCGGACCATGACATACCAGCATTATCTATGCTATGCAACCCCCCAACCCTTGCCTTTGCTTCCCTTTTCTATAAAACCTTTAAATTTTTATCAGCTCCTTGAAGACAGATCTTGAATCTCTTTATCTCTGCTTCTCAGCATGGTTATGCTGGTTAAAATTCCTTTCCTGCCCTTGACTGCTGCTCGGCCTCTTGATTCGCGTTATGGGTGGCCAAGGTTGGTCTGTTGGGACCTCCAGAGCCAGGACTTTGGCCCCAAAATTCTAGTAATGCAACTGCTAATATTCACTGCCTCTTATAGGACAGTGCTGGTGCTTAGTTCTGCTAACATAAGATTTTGTCCTTCCCACCCCCTCAGATGATACCTTTTTTAGAAAGGAAAAGAAAAAAAGGCTAAGGGAACATGAGTGGAGAAAATATTGCATAGCTACATAATGCTTTGCTTTAATTCCTTTATTTATTATAGAAAATATCTGAAGCTCACCTCAGATTCTCAAGAGTCATTGATCCCAGAATTTCAAGAGCTCCTCCTATAAAAAGATTCATGAAATAGCCTGAGGAAAGGGCATAGAAAGTTCAAGGAGGGTTTACTGAATTTATTTTATCTCCCTGTCTGAGTTTTAGCAGGTTATCTAATTTCTTGTAAACCACGGTCATGAACATTGCCACTTATTTTCCTGCCTGGCTCTGATGGTCCTCAGAGTCACATTGTTCTAATCACCAACTAGCAGGCATTCGATTCTTAGCGCAACGTCTCCCAAGGTATGCTCCACTGTGCCACCACAGCTGTGACCCTAAAGTGTTTCTCTTTATCTAGTCTCCATCAAGCTCCAGGCAGCTTCATCACTGGGGTAACACTGCCCTTCCTCACCTGTCTGACCCTATGTTGGTGTTCTTCAGCCAGCCTTCTACGACTGCCCGGCTGGTCAATGTATTGACCATCATCAGGAACCATGGCCATCTGTCTTCATCCAGGCATCATTCTTAATGTCCTTGTCACCCTTCTCCAGGTCCTTCCTACCACTAGAGACCAGCTGTCCTGAACAAGGTCCCTGCCTCTGTGTCTAATAGCACCCCCTTTTCCCCGATTAGAGGTTCACCACTGTCTCCTTGCCCATCTCTGCACTGGCCTACGAGGCTCCTCAGGACAGGGGCTGGATCTTGCTTCCTGGTGTCCTCCCAGCATGCCCTGCGATGCCTCAGGCACAGCCCAGTGAGCACTCTATACTTGTGGTTACATGTACACGGATTCTATATGTAAAATACTGCTTCACTACTAAACAGTGACAGACATTTTTCTTGTCATGATTCCCTGATCACACAGGGTAATGATTTGCCTGGCATTTACATTGAATTAGATATGTAAAAAAGTACATGGGAGGGACTGCTGTGAGTTACATGCAAAGACTATGCCATTAGTCCCCACCATGATGCTGTTACCCATAGGAGACCCTAGAATCAATCTGTTCAGATATCAATGACAACTCTCCGTCTAATAAATATTTGGCAAATAACTGAAGCCTTATCTGAGCATTGTAATGCATTTTGATCCTGCATTTTCTCAAACTTTTATTATATTTGTTGTTTCTACCTGTGATTTCTGATCTGAAGAGAATTAGTGGGACAATTCTAATAAAATACAAATTCTCAAAGTTCTAGTCCAACTCTGGAAGACAGGAACCCATCAGCCCCATTTTGACAAAGTTTCCAGGTGAGCCTAATACCTAGTTTGCCCTATGTATTTTCATTTTATTTTGTTTTCCTTTGTTTTGTTTTTTGAGATGAGTATTGCTATGTTGCCCATACTGATTTTGTGTTTATGAGCTCGGCTGATTCTACTGCCTTGGGCTCCCAAGAAGTGATCATAAATCCATTAAATGTTAACGTAAATGACACATTCTTTAATTTTAAAAAACTTATATTTTCCTAAACAAAAATTTATGTTGAGAGCAGTTCCACTGTTCTATATTTTTGCAAGTAACTTTAATGTCTAACTTCATAGATGGTAGCTAAATCTCACATCTGTTTCTGAATTGATTTGATACAATTTGCAATTTGTTTTAGATGCAGAACATGAAGAAAATGCAGCTTTATTCATATGCATAGTTAGAACTAAGAGAAGAATAATTGTCAGATAACTGTGGATATTTCTCTTTGATACTCCAAAAAGCAATACTAAGTTTTTAAAGGTTAATTGCAATGTGGAATATTGAATCATATTAGTAAACTTTCTGAACTCTACACTTGTATAAAGAGTGAAAATGGAGCAGATAAGTAAGGTCTTAGTATTATCATGAATTTGGTTTCCTCCTAGTCCCCTGAAAGAGTCTTGAGGATCCTTATGGGTTCCTAGACCACACACTGAGAAACTCCACTGTATTTCACAACATTCAGCACTTATTATATCTTGTACTCAGGTTCAGATTTATTAACTGAACATAAGTTTATTGATTGCTGCTATGTGTCAGTTGCTGGAGTTCTAAATGTAATAGATCCCACAACCAAATCTACAATTAATTTTTGTTATGTGCACGTATGAAAATGTCACAACAAACCCAATGTTTCATATAACTAATGTACACTAAGACAAATTATATTGAAAACAGAGGCCCCAATTTCAGAGTTGTCACCTGAGAAGCCAGTTTCAGAGTTGCTGGATGGCCACTTGGCACCTTTCTATAAATTAAAAGTCACACTTTGGGAAAGACATACATACTTTTCACAGAGTCCCCTGCTTTGGTGAACCTTACCTTGCATGGGACACAGAGGTGGCTGCCACTGACTCCTTGGTTGAGCACAACTAAGTAGTAAATAAATTATGCAACTGCTCATGAAGGTCCTGTACTTTATATTTTGGACTCTGGCAATGAGGTCTCAGAGGGTTCCAGTAAGTCTATGACCTTAGTCACTAGACCATGCAGTTCCTATGCACAAAGTGTGTGTGTGTGTGTGTGTGTGTGTGTGTGTGTGTAGTAACTGATAATACTCAGGCTTACCCACGCCAAAGGGCTTCTCTATACACTTGACAAAATCAGTACTTCCTAAAGACAACAGGATCTCTTAATGGAGAAGTACAGAGCCTATTTCACAGATGGATTTGTGCATAGCCCTCATCAGCAGTTTTCTACCATGTGTGGTTTCACTGACCTGAGGTTAACTGAGGTCCGGAAATACAGCGCAGCACAATTAGATATTTTGAGAAAGAGGGAGAGAGCAAGAGAGATCGCACTCACAGAACTTTTATTACAGAATACTGTTGCAGTTATTCTATTTTATTATTATTGTTAAAATCTTACTGTGGCTAATGGATAAATGAAGCTTTATCATACCATGGATACCTGGGAAAAAACAGTACATTTCTGTGAAATGTTTTGGTTGATGATGGACAGACATGAGATGGTGGCTAGACCACAGTCTAGTCTGTTGATGGCTTTTCCATCTTGGTTCGTATGAGTATTTTCTATCATGTTTGCACAACACCAGAATCACCTGATAATGCAGTTCTCGGAAAACGCAACTGATTTGAAGCGACACAGGACTGTCTTGGGTTCAGTGCTATCTGTGGTTTTAGGCACTTACTGGGGGTCTTCAAATGCATCTCCTGCAGATAAGAAGGGAGATACTGTACACAGTTAATCTAAGCACAGATACTGCTCTACACAGTTAGCTGAAACACACATATATGTCGTAGACAAGTATGTAATGAGGACAACACCATTCAACAGCCACAAAGAATACTGGTTTATTTTGGTGTTAACTATCCAAATCTTGGTCACTGATAAATCCCTTAGCCAAGTGATGTTACTATCTAGGAACCAGCTCTGTCTTTCATTCTATCAGACGCTCCTGATGGTTAAGGAGAGCTGAGAACTGCCTAATAGATTTATCAGCACAGCAGCAAGCTTGTTGCTGTGGGAGAACTTCAGAGAGAGCAGTTTCAACAAAAGAATGTAGGCAAACCTGGAGAGGAGAGGGCTTCTTACAGAATCTTTAGTCGAACTCAAATGTCGAAGAATAAGTCCTGTAACAACCACGTGCTAGCCCATTGAGCCACTTATTGGCCTACTACTCAGGTGTAATGGATTGGTAACTGATGGTCAATTTAAACAGCAGCTGAAATGAATCAGCATGGTGCTGAGTGTGGATGGCCCACTTGAGGACTGTTGTCTGCATAAAAAGGAGACCTGGAGAGGGAGAGTAACATTGTGGGTTCTCCTAAGTGGTGGTGTTGTTTGGAGCTGTTGGTTCTCCTGGAGGAGCTTGTCATGCTGGCTTTCCTGATATGAACTCCTCGGCTGTTATCATTGCAGGAGCTCAGGACCTTGTTGCTGAAAATGGCTGTGGTTCACTTTGGGGGAGCTCTGGTCCTTACTTTGAGCATCATTTCTTGACTCCAAAGGGGAAGATATGTGCTGTTTAATCTCCAGAAGTTTGTCACCCTGGCTTCCTGATATGTACTCGGCTGTTCTCATCTTTTGAGGAGCTCGGGACCTCATTGTCACTAAGGATGACTGTGGTACTTCTCAGGGGTAGCCTTGGTCCTTATTTTGAGTGGCGCTTCCGGGCTCCTCTGCAGAACTCTTGGCCTGCTGGCACAGATCCTTCACCCCACTGGCATAGATTTTTCTGAGCTTTGGGTCTTCCTAGTGTAGATCTGTGAAATAGATTCACATGAGTCATTGTCGTGGGCTCTAGGTTTTCCACTGAACTCATGCCAATTATTGCCATGGGATCCAGGCCCTCAGCTGAATTTTCTAGGTCTTTAATGTTGTGGACAGATTTCCTGCACTTTTTTTTTTTGTATTTGACTGCTTGAGTGATCATTAAATAATACTATAAAATATTGTTTCCTGTATTGCCTTGTTCTCCTTGTGATCTCTGACTATAACATCAGGTATAAAGAAAGATAAACTCGAGGCTTTTATAGGTAAATGGATGTAACTTGAGACTATCCTCATAAGTCAAATAAATTAGACTAGCATGTGTAAACATTGTATTGTCTCCTTAGTGCAAGAAACTGAAAAGTAAAAAGGATCCAAAACCTATAGTAGATTTTGTGAAAGGGACAGAAATTGCTCAAAAGGAAAGAACAACTGGGATGGGGGGAAAGGAGAAAAGAAGGAAGTCAGAAGAAAAAAATATATATACACACACACATAAGATAGCTAAGATAGTTATATTACTAATTTATTTTAATTCATTGAAGAGAATGGTTTGTGCCTATATTGTTTGATCAATTTTGCATGCCTATATTTTATAATTTGAGCAACTACTCTGAAGATAGCAATGTGCATGATATTAACCACTGTTAATTTCTTATTTTGTTATGAAATTCTGTGTCTGTTTTCATTGTTTTTTTCTCTTAAAAAAAAACAGAATAAGTCCTCCCTTAGCTATACTTCTATCTCTGTATTAGGTTCTATCTCCATATTAGGCTTATTTATTTATTTATTTATCTTTTTGAGACAGGATCACTATGCAGTCCAGGCTGACCTTGAATTCACTTTGTAGCCCAGGCTGGTGTTGAACTCGCAAGAATCCTCCTGCCTCAGCCTCTCGAGTGCTGGGATTACAGACATGCAACACCATGCCTGGCTAGTTATTCATTTCTTTACTGATGCATGAATCTGTGCAATGATTGGAGATGCAGCTCTCCACTTGCTTTGTAGACATCTTGACTGCAGTTGCTTTCAAGTGGTTGGTGGGGTGGGAGACCCCTTTCTGTTGTAGACTGAAGTTGGCACATGCTGGCTGAGAATAACCTGGGCCTGGAGCGGAGTATCTTGTGGCTCGTTAAAGCTCACATCTGCAGGCCTTCCTGCAGGTGTGCAGGGCTCTGAGAATGCGGCGAACCTGCACGCAGAGACATGGAGGAGGCTCAAGGATGTGGTTGGCGCAGGTGGGGAGGGAGGCAGAGAAGGAGAGGGGTGAAGAACTAAATGAGGCCTGGCAGAGTCAGACCAGGAGTGGCTCTCTATGTGGCTTTGCTAGGACCTGCTTTCCCAGCTGCACCGTCTTTGATTGCAAAAAGTGACAATTGGTCACTACCCCCAACCTCAATGGTCCCTTTTGATGCAGAGCCGGTACCACATGAGTGTAAGTTCCATGGGTTTAAAGTAATTTCAAGTTTTTCTTGCTTTTTTTTTTTTTGCTGGTGTACCAAGTAGAGAAGAATGTTTCAGAAATTAATTTATTTTGGAACTCAGTACTGTATACAAAGAATAATAGGATATAATGGTGTTTTTTGTATTTTTAACATGTGTTCCCGTAATGTTTTATGAATTTTGTAATTTTGCCTTCATGTAGTATGATGGTAGAAAGTCAGCTTTTAGTATCATCAGATGGTTCTGAGTTTCATTGTTTCCTGGTCATTTGTTAGCTGTGTGACCAAAAATCTTGAAGACCCTGGTTTCTCAACTATAAAATGAGGATCACACAAATACCCTTTTTGGGATTTTTCTGGGGACTGAGTGCGATACATAAGTATTGAGAGGTTAGCGTGAGGCCTTCGCACATTAGCTATTATTGTGACCACAGTCTGGGAAGTAGCAGAAAACAGAAAAAAATTAAGTCCACTTTATCGCTAGGGAAATAAGAGCCTGTACTCAACCGGCAACAAATAGGAGGAGAATTGAGTTTCACTAGTTCAGATGTCTTCATCAGTGGACCCCTTCTTTGGTAATTCAAGTCACCAGAGTCCCCACCCCTAAATAAATTTGCTCTTCTTCTCCTTTTGGAGAATGCCAGAGAGGAAGGAGGGTCTTCAGGAAGCTGCTCAGCGGTAGCACCTTGGTGGAGGGAGCTGGTCCTTTCCACCTGCAGCCACGGCCAGGCCGAGGACCAAGTGTGACTGTAGAGGCCCTGTGCGATGCTCTGTTGGGAAAACGGAGCTGGGGTTGCAGATGCAGGGACAACTGGCGTTGTGTTGCTCCACCTGGTTGGCTGAGCACAGCATCCTCCTGTCATGAAGAGCAATGGTCCAGGACCAAATTTGTATTTTGCCTGATTAACTCTGATCAGGAGCTAGAGTTGCTGGAATTCTGTTCTGTTTGTTTTTTAACCACACGTAGGGTTGAATGTGGATGTGGGAACCAGGGAAATGTCCTGAGAGTAAGCATTCAACTTGCAAGTTTAAGAGAGCAAAAACTGTGTGCTTATTGGAAAGGAAGAAGTTAAATTATCATTATTTGATGACATGATACTCTACACAGAAAACCCCAAAAACTCCACCAAATGACTTGTAGATTTATTTTTAATTTTTGGTACTAGGGATCGAACTCACAGCCTCATACCTGCCAGGCAGGTACTTTTGCCACTGAGCTAAATCCCCAGCCTTATTTTTTGAGACAGGGTCTCACTAAGCAGTTCAGGCTGGCCTTGAACTCACAATTCTCCTGCCTCAGCCTCCTGAGTGCTGGGATTACAAGCATGCACCACCATTCTCTGCTCAAGACTTGTAGATTTAATAAGCAAATTCAGTAGTGTAGCTGGATACCAAGTCAACACTAAAAAATCAATAGCATTCCTGTACACAAGCAACAAATTCACTGAGAGAGAAATTAGGGCAACCACGCTAATTGCATAGGGTGGTTCAAAAATAAATCCTTTGTCTAAGGGACAACTGAGATTTCATCTTGCGACCCCCCCCAAATGGCTATCATCACGAAACCAACAAATCACAAATACTGGAGGGGCTGTGGGGAAAAAGGAACCCTTGTCCACTGCTGGTGGGAGTGTAGACTGTGGAAATCAGTGTGGCGATTCTTCAAAAAACTAGGATCAGAGATTCCATTTGACCCAGTCCTCTTTGGAGTATTTTCCCAGAAGAATAAAAAAACATTGTACCACAGCAATATATGTACACCCAACTTTATAGCAGCATAATTAATAATACCTAAATCTTTGAAACAACCCAAATACCCTTCAACTGAGGTATGAATAAAAAGGATGTGGTCTTTTTATACAATGGTGTACTACTCAGTCATAAAGTCATAAACTTGAGACCCTTATAGTTAAATAGATGCAACTTGAGACTATACTCATGAGTGAAATAAATCAGACCCACATGTGTAAGTATCGTATTTTCTCCCTGGTGTGAGGAAATGAAAAAGTAAATAAGATCCAAAATGCACAATAGATATTGTAAAATGGGAAGAAATTGTTCAAAAGGAAAAGGAACTAGGATGGGTCAAAGCAGAAAGGTAGGACAAGATAATTATACTACTAGTTTCTCTTAGTTCATTGAAAAGAAAGTTTTGTGCTAGTATCATTTGGAGAATATTATAAACCCATATCTGGTAGACTGATTAACTACTTTAAAAGATAACAATACTCAATATATTAAGTATTGTTTTTCTCCTATTATTTTGTTATGCAATTTTGTTTTACTTCTTTTCCATAAAACAAAAATTTTAAAAAATTGTGTGCTTATGCAATAGCTTGTCTTTATGTCTCGCAGTAAAACACACCAATCCTCTAAATTAGATTGACTGGGTCAATAAAATAATCCATTGAGTTACATTTTAACTAATGCCTTGCAAATACTTATATTTTTATGATAGTATTGTATAACGATGTATTTTCAAATTTTAAAATGATAGTACCTTTGTTAATAATTTTATTAAAATCTTGTAAATGAGATGCAACTATATATGTTTATTGTCTTCCAGTCATTTTCAAATGTACAGCTGTATTTTTGTCGAATTGCAATTAATATGTGTATACTATTTTGTGTATGTTTCTTTCATGTAACATTTATTTCTGGAACAAATTTCCATGTTTTCTCATGGCAAAATTTATTTTGTGGTTAGATAGTTCGTTGTGCAAATGGACTCTGTAAATATGTATTTTGCTTCTGGATTACAGAGTCTCTTCTGAAGACCAGAAGGTATAAACACATTGTAATTGTTGTAAAGGTTATTTAATATTTAACAAACATTAACTCCTCTGAGTTCCTAGGATATTTCTAAAATAATAATCTTTAAATTTAGCTTTGATTAATAATAACTCCCTGGGCAACATAAGAACTAGAAAAAAATTTTACAGACTAAAGTATCTTTGTTGAACATCTATCAGGGACAGTAGTAGGTATGACAGACTTACCAAGTGACAAATGTGGGATTTAAATGCTGGCAATCTATCTCTGGACTTCTGCACTAAACTACCATGCTAGTCTCAAAACTTAACCCAGTTCTTAAAGAACACTTGGAAGCATAAAGAAAACCGAGTCATAGAGAGAACTGAGTCAGAGAGAAGTTAACACAAGAGTTCAAACTGAAATGCATGTGAGGGGTCACTTTTAGAAGATTTCCCCCATCTACTTTTCCATTTTCCCCTTTGGATTATACAGATCCAAATCTCTTTTGGCTTATAAGTCTTGATATCCATGGTTCTTAGAATCATTTAAGTGTACTTTTAATCCAACGATGAGAAAAAACAAAGCAAAACTCAAGAATGATAATGGCAACTGTCATTCATCTACTGTAACAAAGTCAATAGAGAGTGACAGGAAAAGTCGAGAGTGCCAAAACTCATGCCTCATCTCAAGGGGCTACTTAGCCCCACTAAGTGTTGTGCAACATGCCCAGATGTATCAGTTAGCTACTGCTATGTAACAAGTGACCCCAGAACTCTGTAGCTTACAACAGTAAACATTTGTTATTGTTTACTGCTTATGGATCAGGAGGATAGTTCTAGTCTTGGTTGGATTCACTCGTGTGTGTGTAGATTGACTTTGCTGGCCTTGGCTATGCTCTTTTACACATCTGAGGACAGGTCTTGGCTAGCACAATTGAGACAAGTTGGTCTCTCAACCCTCAGCAGCTGAGGCCAAGCTTATTCACCTGGGGTCTCAGCAGGTTTCTAAGAAGGAGGGAGAAAATATATAAGCCCTTTGAGATCCAAGCCTGGAACCGTCACACTAATTTCTGTTAGCTAAAGCAAATTAGTAAGGCAATTGATTCAGAGACAAAAGGTAGTGATACAAAACTCCACCCCTATATGGGAAGAGCTGTAGAGTCACATTGCAGTCTGTGGACAAAGGGAAGGTGAATAATTGAGACAATTTTGCCTCTGTCTACCACATTATGTCTTCAGGAGAAGACACAAAGCCTGTCTTTATGTGGAATCTCTTGAGTTTTAAATGTTGCCAACTATTTTGCAAACTATTTAGACACTGGTGGGCCAGTATGGAGTGGACCAAACAAATCATGACTGAGTTGGATGAAGTTTGTAGGTTATGGGTTTGCAGTCACCAGATAAGTAATTTGTTCAAGTTTCCATAGTAATTGGCTGAATAGGAATCTGCACCTGTGTCTGTCTGGGCTGTAGGTCCATATTCCTTCAGTGAACATTTGTGTGTCTCTTGAGTGACTTAGGTTCTAAGTGAGAGACAATATGTAAATCATCAGTCTTTGCGGAATTCGAAGTCACACGTGTTCGTACTATAGGTTAGATGCTTTCTTCCTATGGTGGGAACTTGATTAGTATGATTCTTGGCTCTCTCTCTCTCTGTGTCTTTTTGTCTCTGTTTCTCTCTCCTTCCCTCCCTCCCTCCTTGTCTCTCTCCCTCTCTCTCTCTGTCTCTCTGTCTCTGTCTTTCTCTGTCTCTCTGTCTGTCTCTGTCTCTGTCTCTCTCTCTCTGTCTGTCTGTCTTTCTCATTTCTCTCCCTCTCCTATTTACACATCCCATACCATGGGGTCGAGTGACTTATCTATTTGGCAAATGTAGGGAAGCAGTCGTTTGGCCCTTTATTCTCTCAGGACCAGGGCTTGCTAGGGACACTGCGTGTTCCCAGAGCAGATGTCTCCACATGAGCCTCTCCCCAGTGTCCCAAGCGGAGCCCCGGAGAATGATAGGCAATCTGTCTGGCTCTGGGCTTCAGTGAGCAAGCTCATGTACCCCTGGGCTAGTGTCATCAGTACTAACGGTGGCATCTTGACATCTGACTTTCTCTTATATCCTTAACCTGTTCAGAACATGGGTAATGAATAGAAAACAACTGACTGGGCGGCTGTACCTAATGCTAGGGTCAGGCTTCATGCAGGTGCGCACACCCACACATACCCACCCCCCCCCCCCCCCCCCCCCACAGGATGTGCACACATTCGCATGTGGTACAGTGAGAGCCCTGACTGCTTGCACCCTTTAACATGCTGCTTCAAAACTCAGCCCTGAGCTCGAGCACATCTATGTAGCGATATAAATCACAACTGAAGCAAAGGCAAAAACACGTTCTTAACACAAATGAAAGTTAGCAATAAAAAGTAGTGCTTTTGTCTCAGTACTAAATTCCCCGTGGCGGTCTGGCACTTACTCTACCTTCAGGAGTCTCTCTAGATAGCACCTTCTTGCGGCCACTCTGCCTGCTGGCCCCACAGTGCAGACCACATGCTTCTGTAAGCCTGGGGCACGTGCTTCCCAGGAGGAGACAGGTCTGGCTGCGCAGGACCGTCGGGGCTGCCTCTGGGCTGGGCTTTGGGAATTCATTCCCAGAAGGGGCCTGAGCACCCATGGTGAGTGAGAACTGAGGTGCACCCTGGGAAGCGGTGGGGCAGCGGCTGCATCCCTGTCCTTGGAAGGTGCCAGCTCCTGAGGGAAAGAGATGCCAAGCAGGGGAAGAAAGGAAGTGCCCTGATCACGTGAGGGCCGATGGCCAAGGAAGGTGAGGTCCTGGGGTTCCCAGTGAGAGAGAAGCTGAGAACAAACAAGTGAGCCTCTCATTTCTCCTGACAAAGCTCTTCTTTCCATAAGAATTAAAGACATCATACCACAGCGATATGTGTGCACCCATGTTTATAGCAGCATAATTTGCAATGGCTAGATCTTGGGAACAACCCAAATGCCCATCAACCAAGAAATGGATAAAAATGATGTGGCATTTTTATACAATGGAGTACCACTCAGCCACAAAGAAAGATAAACTTGGGACTTTTATAGGGAAGTGGATGCAACTTGAGACCATACTCATAAGTGAAATGAATAAGACTCTCATGTGTAAACATTGCGTTGTCTCTAGTGTAACAGTAAGCTGAAAGAGTAAATAAGATCCAAAATATACAATACATATTGTGAAATGAGAAGAAACTTCAAAAGAAAAGAGAGAAACTGGGATTGGAGAAAGGAGAAAAAAAGGAAGGAAAAAGGCAAAAAAACATATATATATACAATATAATTAAGGTAGGTATACTTACTAATTTCTATTAGTTCATTGAAAAGAAAGATTCATACTTATATTATTTGATCAACTTTTCATGCCTATATCTTGTAACGTTAGCAACTACTTTGATGATAACAATATGCAAAGTATTAACCAGTGTTACTTTCCTATTACCTTGTTTTGAAATTTTGTATCATTGTTTCTATTATTTTTTTTCTCTTAAACAAGCCTCTCTCTGTGAGTCAGTGCCATTTGAGGACTGGGGAGGGAGAGAACAAGGCCTCACCAGGAGGTGATCTCTGCGTGGGAACTAGTGCCATGAGCTGGCTGCTGCAGGAGTGGGGACCGCCACGCCCAAGCCTCCCTCCATGAGTCAGCGGCATTTGCGGACTGCAGAGGGAGAGAACCAGGATGTGATCCCCACCTGGAAACCATGGCATTCTCACTGTTTTGTTGGGTTGGGTTTTATTCTCTTTTGCATTGTTTGGTTATGTTAAATCTGATGGCATGAGCAGCTATTTGAAAGACAGCAAGACCTATTATGGTAGCCATTTTGGATTTACTATTGGCTTGTTTTGAAGTCTTGTATTGCATTCATTGTTTTGTTTTTGTTGTTTCTATTCTATTCTGTTCTGTTCGATTTTAACTATGCCTGAAGATATCTGCAGTTACTTGAAGACAGCAAAAGGCATTATGGTAACTATTGTTCCTTTCGTAAGGTTTTGAAGCCCTGTATCACTTCTACTGGTTTATTTTGATTGGTTTTACTCTGTTTTATTTTCCTTGGTTTTATCTTCTTTAAAAAAAAAATAAAAACAACAAAAACAAAGCCTTTTTTTCCCTGGTGTCTATTTCCCCCCTGCTCATGCACAGTCCTGTTGGGCTGTGTACACACCTCGCAGGAAACCATCCAGCTCCTCTGTGTCTTCCACCTGCCTGACGTGAGTGGCAGATTGTCAGGTTGTGGGGACCCCCACCTTTGCTTTCTCCCCCTCTTTGAGGTACTACAGCCAAGACGAGTAGGAATTCAGTTAAGTGGAGGGTATTTTACTTCTCTCTAGCAGTTTGACGAGATAGGCTAGAGAGGGAAGCCACATCAAAGGAAGAGCCTGCTGCCATCATGAAGTGTCTCAGAGCAAATGAGTCAGCCAAAGTCTTGGTTTCCAGAAGCACCGGCAGTGAGCCCAGGGACAGCGCACTGTTTCCACGCACGGAGGCATCTGTGATCATTGATGGCAGAGGAGTAAGATGCCCCATGACACAACATTATCCACTCCACCTCGTGTTGACAAACCGGTAAACTTTGGTCTAACTGCCACCAGAAAGATCTAGACCCATTCTTTGACCAGCAGACAATATCTAAGCCAGTGAAAGTCAGCAAGTCAGGTGACTTGAATTCAATATCTTCGATGATTTTCTAAATATCAGTTTTTCTGTCTTGTAAAAATCATAATTTTGATCAGGCAGGATAAGAACACTACTGATGGCATAACATAATTATGAGGTTTAAATGAGGGAATGTATGTGCTCATGGCACATGGTTGGGTCAAATGGAGACTGAAAAGTTCACCTCTGTCGTGTCTGGAGTGTCCTCAGTCTTGCAGGAGACAGTGAAATAAAAGAGGGTGGGAAGATGTATAACTCAGCTGAAAACAGGTTGTCCATGGAGCACAGACCACTTGGACCCCAGGCTTGAACAGTCTCCCATTCAGTAAGGTCCACAGGAGTTGGGTAAATGCTATCAAGAAAGGATGCACACAGCGGCTGCTGTCTTTCATCCTGGAGGAAGGAGGCAGAGGCAGGGTGCTATGGCCTTGCAGCACTGGGTGAAGAGGGAAGACCCTGTTCCCAGTGCTTGAGGGCAAAGAACCCACTGGGGGTGGGGGTGGGGATCTGAGGTCAATTGTTGGAGAATGGTTGAAAAGCAGGGAAAACGAAGATGAGTTGAATACAGGTTAGCGCAGCTCTCATCCTCTGCCCAAGTCTCCTTCTTTTTGTTACCTCCTTGAAACTGATAAGGACACACTGCCTGGCTGGGTTGGGGCTGGTGAATACAGGCAAAAGTCTGATTCCTAAAATTTTGTGGCCCTTATCTGTTTCAGGAGAGAACCTTCTCGCAGGGAAGGACAGTGCCGACAGTGCACGGAAGGCTCTGGAGCGGCTGCTGTCACTGGACAGGGTCCCATGGCTGGCAGGAAAGCCCCTGGGATGCGGCTGCTTTTTCAGGGAGCCGGAGGAGGGAGAGCCAGTCACTTAGAGAAAGGAGGATCTTTTCTCCTGTGGATTTCGGCTGAGTTTTAAACGCTAATGGGTTGCCATGGTTATGCTGGTTGTAACAGCAAGACTAAGTGGCTTCCCTCAGGCCACACGGATTTGAGCAGCTGACTTTGAATTTAAATTTCTCCTCCTTGGAGGCCTCGCTCTGGTTGGGGGAAGGAAGGGGAGACAGAGTGTTCGGCGAGCAGCTGGGGAGGTGGGTGAATGTGATCTGCAATGGTTTATGCTTTTTATCCACAAGCAAAAGGGTTTAGAGTCAGATAGGTGAGACTGGATCCCAGTTTTGTCCTGTGATACCTAACGTGACCTCTAACAAATTGATCCTATGACAATTGGAAGGGTTGATGAGGTGCCACTATGGCAGATATGGGGGCTCCCAGGGAGGACCTGTGTATCAATCAGGTCCTTTCACTCGCAGTATCTCAAGGGCACCCAGGAAAACCCCGGATGGTAGATGTCAGTGCCATCCTGGTTTTTCAGAGGAGGGAACCCAGGCGGGAGCTTAGGGATTTTCTACATTGGCCTTTAGGACTGACATGGTCCTGCTTGGCCCCCTTCATCTTGCTATGTGGTGGCCACCAAGTTCCCTGTGTCTGGCTTGTGCAGGCCTCTTACTGCTCCCTCCTCTTGTAACACCTTCCCCTGGCTTCTCATGGAACGAGCTCCTTCTCTACCTTTGTGTTTCTGCTGGGGTCACCTTCTGCAGGGGACTGGTCCTTTTTGAATTACCATAGTCAATCATCCTTTATTTATTTTCTTTAAATGACTCATTATTATCTTAAGTTACCCTATATATTATCACTGAGATCCTGTGTAAATCTGCCTTCCTGCTCAGTTTCCTTGAATTTTACTAATACTAGGAGTCTATGTGTTCTGTGGATGGAATTTGGCCTCTACGAATTTGCACAGAAAAATAATGCGTATATCTTGAGGGCTGAGGATGTAGCTCAGTGGTAGAGTACTTGCCTAGCATGAATGAAGCCCTGGGTTCAATCTACCCCCACAAGAAAACTACAAAATTGCATCTTTCTTTTCACTAACCCCTGACTAAAATTTATCATTTCCTTCTATCATGAATATAAGCAATAGCCAGGTGTGGTGGTCCATACCTGTAATTCCAGCACTCAGGAGGCTGAGGCAGGAGGATCACTGTGAGGTGGAAGCCAGTCTGGGCTACACTGTGAGTTTAAGCCCAGCATGAGCTACATAGTGAGACCTTGTCTCAAAAATAAATAAATAAATATATATGCAATAAATATATATGTGTAATAAACCACAGTAATATTTGCTGATCTTGAGACTTTATCATATACTATGGTTTTATAGATGTCTTTAAATATTTATGTTGATTATGAATATGAAATTATGTTTTTATATCCACTGCTAGATCTTGTTATTTAATGCCATAATAAAGAAATATTTGTATTGCTAACCCTCAATTTTAAAACATTTCGGTAATAATTTCAGCCAATTTAGTTTATTTTATAATCCTCTTTTTTTATTTTATGCATTTAAAAAGCCTCAGCCTGAGAGAGGGGCTACAGATTTTGTCAGATTACCAACAGGGTTTATGATACAAAAAAAAGGTTAACTACCTCCAAGGCCCAGAACCCTGCCTGGCACATACTAGAAGCTTGAAAAAAAATGCTTTTGAATGAATCAGTAGGCTGGGTGGAAGGAGGTAAGGAAGAAAGGGCTGTCCCAAGTGGAGGAACTAGAGAACTCCTTTCTAGAAAGGGAAAAACATGTAATTTGTGCCCAGAAAGGTGTGTGAGTAGCTAACCAGGTAGCCCATTGGGCTTTATCCTGTGATAGTGGGAAACTAGTGAAAGGTACAAGATTAAGCAGGGACAGGAATAATTACATTTTGGTTTTTAAAGATCTCCTGGGCTGCTGGGAGGAAAGAAAAATGAGGGAGCAAATGTGGACAACAATTAAGAGGCTACGGTAGGCAGCTTGAGGTAGGTGGGGAGCGGTGGAGGTAGAGAGAAGTGGATGAATTGGAGAGCAGTTTTGGAGATGAATTAGACACTCCTTGAGCACTGATTAGACATGAATGCTAAAGGAAAACAGGGCACAGAGTGGCAGTGCCTTTCTTCCTGGGTTTCTGAGTGGATGATCGGTTGTTTACTAAGAGGGAAGGATGGGGCTGGGGATGTAGCTCAGCGGCACAGTGCCTCCTTGGCAAGCACGAGGTCCTGAGTTCGATTCCCGGTACAAAAAAAAAAAAGAAAAAAAGAAAAAAAAAAAACTAAGAGGGAACACAGGCAAGGAACAGGGAGGTGTGGGGGTGACCTGGCAGCCTGAGAGTTCAGTGAAATGTTATTATTTTCTTTTCAATATGGCTCTGCTAAAATGCCTTGAACTTAAATGATGGAGATCCAGGTTATTTCTGGTTCTGCCACTGACTGGAATCTCCTGCACTGCTCTGGGTGTTTCTTTCTTTCTTTCTTTCTTTCTTTCTTTTTTTTTTTGGTACTGGGGATTGAACTCATGACCTCATGGTTATCAGGCAAGTGCTTGAGTCACTGAGCTAAATCTCCATCCCTGTTCTGAATATTTCTATCTTTCAAATTTGCATGTTGACACCCTCTCCCCTGAGATGATGGTATTAAGAGGTAGTCTTTGGGAGGTGATGCAGCCGTGAGGGTGAGATTAATGTCCTTGGAAAGGAGGTCCCTGAAAAGATCTTTGCCTTTATTACCATGTGAGGCCCCAGCAAGGAAGCTCTGTCTATGAATCTGAAAATGGGTTCTTACCAGACAAAGAATCCACCAACCCCTTGGCCTTGGATTTACCAGTGTCCAAAACTGAGATATAAATTTCAGTCACTGATAGGTCTCCAGTCTGTGTTGTTTTGCTATAGTATTTCAAATTAACTAGGAGAGGCCCCTTTTTCAGCATTTCTGTCCTCTCATCTGTGTTTTAGAGTTCCTCACATTGGTTCCACATACTTCATGGGCTGGCATGAAACTCTCTCCCCTCCTACCTTCCTCAGGTGAAATGCAGAATACACATCTTATTTACTTTCTTGTTGCTTGTACAAATTACCAAATACCCACAATTTAAAGACTCACAGTTGTAGAGGTTTTAGTCTGTAGTTGACTGGCTCCAAGGCGGGGCAGCAAGGCAGAAGGACAGGTCAGAGGAGAACCAGTTCATGGCAAGGCAAGCAGGAAGCAAGCATCAAGGGAGGTGGAGATATATATAGATATACACTCTTCCAGCCATTCCCACAGTGACCCACCTCTTCCTACCAAGCTTCACTTTGCAACATCACACCCAGCTATAAACTCATCAGTGGACTAATCCACTATCACACACCCGTGATCCAGTCACCTCCCAATAGCACTACTTATGAGTGCATGAGACTTTGGGGGGACATCTTGATATAAGCCATAGCATTCTGCCACTTCCCTAAAAGACTCATGTACACCCCTTTGTGAAAAATGCATTTAGTTCCTCTCTAAGAGCTCCCAAAGTCCTAACAATTTTAGCATTGCTGAAAAGTACAATTCCAAATTCTTTTCTGAAATTTAAGGCAAACTTTTAGCTGTAAGTTCCTGTAAAAATGAAAAGAACGTTAAACATTTCCAATATAAAATGACAGAAGATAAAGATTCCCACTCCAAAAGGTAGAAATATGGGGCTAGAAAAGAATGGGAGCAAAGCAAGATCAAAATCCAGCAGGGCAAATATTAACTCCCATTGTTCCATGTCCAGGGCAATCTGTGGCAAGATGTGAGCTCCTAAGAGCTTGGGTGGCTCTGCCCCTACAGCATTATGAGTTGTGATAGTCCTCATGGCCTCTATTCTAGGCTGGCTTTGTGCAGTTGTTGTGACTTTCTTCAGGCTATCTGCATTCCTTACTTTTCCAGCCTTCTCAGGTCTCCACTGCACTTTTGGCTATATACACACAACTTAACACACTGCCCTCTCAGGGGTACACGGCCTGTACTCCTAGGCCTTCTTCTGAAATCTAGGGGGAAGCCTTCCTGACCCCACAACTCTTACATTCTGCATTCACTTAAAACCAGCACCACTTGGATGATGCCAAGGTCTGTTGCCTGCTGGAGTAGTAGCCAACTGTAAGTCACAAGGGCTTAGATGGCTGAGCACTATGAACCCAATCTGGAGCAACAGATTCCTAGGGTGTGGTCACTATGGGGCTCTGGGGCTCTCTTCTCAGAGCAAAGTCTTACACTTTTGTAATTTTTGAAGCTGCATAGAGTGGAGTCCTGCTGATTCTTGTAATATCCTCTGGTCATTTTTTCTACTTTCCTGTTCCAAAATACTTGGCTTTTTAATACTAATCTTTTCAGCAACCAAGTTCTCTTCTGCTCCATTTTTGCAGGCTGCAATTTTACTGAAGCTTCCTTTCTGATGAAGCTCAAAACTTTTTATCATTCTGCTGGGGCATTTGCTATTGATTCTCAAGGTAGGGCTAGCCAAAACTTCTAATCATAGGCATGCCACTACCTTAACATTAGACTTGAAAGTTCTTCCACCAGGTTAATTAGACTACTGCCCTTAATTTCTACTTCTCACAATATCTCTGGACATGAGCAAAATGCAGGCAAATTTTCTGCCAGAGCATAACACACATCACCTGGAGTCTAACTTCCAATGGAGTCCTTCTTTCTCAACAGAAAGCCCCTGAGCCTGGGTTTTACTACCATAATCTCTCATCAAGCTTGGCTCATAGCATTTTAAGTCTTCTCTAGACCTTTCCAAACTCCTCCCACAAGCCAGTTCTAAAGACTTCTGAACCACACAGTCAGGTAATCACAGTAATATTCCCACTTCTCTAGTACTGAAATCTGTAACAGGTAGAGTTCACTAGAGTAACATATTTAATATAATATGCATATGTGCAATTTACAAGGTAGGATACAATGACTGCTTGCAGAGTCAGATGTGGAAGAGTGTACAAAGGATATCTGCATGCGGTAGAGCTGAACAGTCCAGTCAGAGGTAGAAGGCCTGGAGCTCACTGCAGAGTCCTATTGGAGTCTGTATCAGGAACTGAAGGGTCTGAGCTGGAAACCTGTTGACAGACATCCAAAAGCAACAAAGACTAGGGCTCCTCTGAAGAACCAAAAGCCTTCCTTCTTTCCCTTTTCATTCCAGCTAGGCCCTATTGGTTGGTGCCATCCACACCCAGGGTGGGCCTTTCTTCAGTACATCCGTCATGCAGTCACACCCAGAACTGTGCTAATCCCGTCAGCTGACACAACAGTTGACACAACAGTTACTGAAAGTTGATACAACAGTTAATAATCACAATATATGAACATATAACTTTGCCACAAGAGGAAGTTGGAGATTTTTGAATAATAAGTTGGGTTTCATATTTATATTATAATAAAAGCATTATTACCATTAATAATAAAAACTAATCCTTCTTTATCCTCCATTATATGTCAGGTACTCTGCAAAGTGCTTTGTATCCATTATGCCTTTTACTGCTCTATGAGAATGCTGTGAGTTAGATGTTACTACACCCAACCCACCAATAAGAAGACTGAGGCTTAGAATCCAAGTAACTTCTCTGGAATTCCATTGTCATAGGCAGTAGAGAAAAGTTGAAAGTTACAGACATAGACGTTGTGCTCTGTAATCTTAACAATGAAAACTCCCTGCTTCTAGAATTCATCACCCTACTTTGGTCCAGGTGATTATTGGAGTTACCTCACCCTCTACTGTCATCCCTATTCTGCATCCTTGAGCTTCTATGAATCCAGGGGAAGGTGAGCCCACACGGCTGGGAAGCTTTGGTTGGAGCTCTTGTCTGTGTGGAGCTCTTCCAGGCCTCCACTCATCCTGCATGTGTCATCTCTGGTCTGTGGCCTGACAACCTGGCTGTGCACACCTACCTCGTTCCTTCATTTATATCAAGCTTTTCATTCCCATAAGGTCTTTATGTTTTTAATGAATTTTTCTCAAGGTCAAAAAGTAGAGTTTTTACTGTACAGAAAAGGCAAATTTTAAAAATTGAATGCAATTTATCTCTATTTTCTCAAAATTCCCATAGTGATTTCTGGTATTGTAAGAGTTAAGATGTAGGCTAAACTGCTGAAACAACAATATTCACCTCCCACTCCCAAAAGACTAACAGGCGTTATCTCTCTCTACCAGTCCAGACTGTGAGGAAGCTCTGCTCCTACAGTCATTCAAACCACAGCTCCTTCTACCTCACTGCTTTGCCACCCTCTGGGAGTGGCTGTATCTTTATCTATGTGGTCAAAGCTGGGTCAAACCACATCCACACAGAGCCCCTCAGAAGGAGAACAGAGCAGGAATGGAGTCAAGGACTTCCTTCTACGGAAGTAGATGTACATATCTTGTCCCACTGGCAGGACCACAGTCACATGACCACACTGGCTACAATGCAGCCTGGGAAATGAAGTCTCTAACAGGTCAGGGTGTGTCCAGCTAGCATATTGTCACTAGGCAAGCAGGAAAGGTTTTAGGGTAAACAACCAGAGGTCTCAGTTTCAACCAACCTGGGTCCAGCCTTTGCTTAATTTTCTTTTGTTTTTCTCCTCTCCTTTTAGCTCTATCCCTCTGTACACCACTCTCACGATTCTTATTTATTTCTCCAGCAGAACAGTTTCGCTATCTCTCATTTTTGCCTCTGCTGTTCTCCCGTGTCTTAGAGATCTCACTTTCCATCCCAAATGACCTACAAAGTTCTTGTCTTAAGCAAAGACCTTTCATACTCAAATTGGGAACCTGGTTTCAGTTGTTAAGATATTTTTTACTATCCTGCTATATGGTAAAAATAAAGCAAGACATCATTTTAAGATACTTTCTCCAAAACACTGATTTATGATTAGAAGAAATTCATTTGTCTGTAAAGTAAGCATCCCATATCATAAGTGATTTAACAAACCCTGAAAAAACACCGATTGTTCATTTCTTAAAATGAAACAATTTCACACTACAGCAGAGTATAAAATTTGGGCTTCCATGAAAAAGTTTCTGATGGGGCAGCTGTTACTCTTGATAACTTGAATAGTAGAAAAATCTCCCTGAAAGAGTTCTACTGTCCTTTTCCTCACTTTGCTAGGGCCCACCTGCTCTCAGTTCAGCCAGACTACACAGAGATTTAAAGTGTCTGCCATGAGTGGCATTTGTCATGTCTAATGGCATGTTAATGACCAAAGCAAATTATGTGGGTAAGCCCCAAATCAATGGAACAAGAACTTCTACTCCTAGACTAAGTCTGCTCCTTGCTTATAAGTAACAAGGCAAAGGATGTAGATATATAATCTAATTAGGGGGAGAGAATGATTACTGGGACACAATAATCAATTTACCAGTCATCAGAGGTGGTACCAGGAATGGAGATTGAATCCAAGATCTCTGAATGCTAGGCTATGTAATTGTGACTTTATTGAAGATATAGGGAGAATTATTGGAAGATTTTGGACAGAATAGTGGTGTTATCAGAGCTATGCTTTAGGAACTCCAACTAAGAACATGACCTACTCCACATTCTGAATCCATCATGGTGAGAGAAGTGTGGTGATATGGAATTAGTAATTGTATTGGGTGATATACTATGTTCCCCCAAGTCCTCATATACTTTTGATGGGGCTAAGTCTGGCACTTGTTATTGATTTGTTGTGTAGCACTGGGATTGGTGATGTGAGCGCTGCGCCCACCCAGGAGTGGAACTGAGATACAGCGTAAGGGAAGGCAGGTCTTCCTCTTCCGTGGTTCTGCACTTCCACCTGCTCTCTCCCTTGCTAGCATGCTTGCTGCTTGCAGCCACCATGAATGGCAGCCCTGCCACGCCATGCTGCCTTGGAGCCAACTAAGTATGGACTGAAACTCCCAAGAAACTGTAAGAATAAACCTTTCCTTCCCTAATTTTGGGTGTCAGGTATTTTGTCTCGGCAACGAGCGAAAAGTAACTAAGACAGAATTTGGTACCAGAGTGGTGGGGTCATTGCTGTGACTACTCCTGACCACGTGGTTCAAGAGCCTTTGGAAATGGTTTGTGGGAAGAGTTTGGAAAGGTTCAGAGACATTGCCTACACACATAGAGCTGGAAAAGCTTAGGTTGTTCTGTGTGGGAGATTCTGGTCAGAGCACAAAAGACCAGAAGGCTGATAGAAAGCCTGCCGGTAAGGACCAGGCTCTTGTGGAAAGAGTCTGGAAAGGTTCAGAGATGTCACCTGAATGCATAGAGCTGCAACAGCTTAGACTGTTCTGTATGGGAGATTCTGGCCAGAGCTCAGGAGACCAAAAGGCTGATAGAAAGCCTGCCAATAAGGACCAGGCTCGGGAGGTTTCTGCTGGGAAGAAGGACCACATTGGTTGTTGGACTCCACACAATGTGTGTTACGGCTTGGCAGAAAGCTTGTCTGCATTCTGCCTGTGTCCAGAGACTTTGCCTGAGACTGAGATTAAGGGCAAAGAGGTAATTAATCTGGTGGAGGAAAACTCAAGGCAGTGGACTGTTGAAGCAGTGGCCTGGCTATTATTGGGGGCATTTAGGCAGATTTATGTTAGGAATAAAGAGCAAGGAGCCCAGCATTGTGATTTAAAACCTTGTGAGTTTGGCCAGGAAGCTGTGGACTATAAAGATGGAGCTGAGACCTTGATTGCTGAGAAGGAACAAAGGAATAAAAAAGATGGCCTGGGGGCATCCCGGGAAGCAGAGGGCCTCCACCTTTTGCAGCCTCAGGCCTTCAAAACTGAGAGTTTGCACGGAGGAAAAGGCTGCAGAACACCCTGTCCCAGAGTGGTGACAGAGGCCACAGGAGGTTTTGAAAGGGTTGCAGCTGCACCAGGTCCCAAAATGGCAGTGGCCACACCAGATTCCAGAATTTTGGCGGCATAGAGAAGTTGTTCCTCACAATCAGGTTCAGAGAGCTCAGCGATCCAGGCAGTCAACCAAGAGAAAGGAAAGCCTGGCTACTGCTCCAGCTGGCAACAGACCTTGGCGGCACCCACATGGCGCTGGTTTTAAGTATAAGAAAAGGCTAAGGCAGCTTCCACCTCACCTGCAGAGAGCAATGTGTAAAGATGTAAGGGTGAAGCCAAGGAATATGGATCGTCCAAGGAAAGCTATGGAAGTTAAGACCCCTGAAAGTGCTGCAGGGGTGGAATCACTCAAGCCTTTGCTGAGTGGAGAACTCCAGGACTTAATGTTTGCCCTGCTGGATTTTGGACTTGCTTTGGTTCCAATGCCTTGTATTCCCCTGTTGGTAACTTTTGAAACGGTAATGTTTATCTTGTGACTTTATATGTTGGAAGTGCTTAACCTTGTTTTCATTTGTACAGGGGGTTACAGTTAAGAGTTTGCCATAGATCTCAGAGGAGATTTGGGACTTGGACTTTTCAACAGTGTTGAAACTGTTAGGACTTTGGCAACTCTTGGAGAGGGACTAAATGTCTTTTGTATTAAGGATGTGCATGAGTTCTTGGGGGTTCAGGGGTGGAATGTATTGGATGGTATACTATGTCCCCCCAAGTCCTCATATACTTTTGATGGGGCTGAGTCTGGTGCTTGTTATTGATTTGTGTGTAGCACTGGGATTGGTGATGTGAGTGCTGCACCCACCCAGGGGTGGAACTGAGATACAGTGTAAGGGAAGGCGGGTCTTCCTCTTCTGCGCTTCCACGCTTCCACCCGCTCTCTCCCTTGCCAGTATGCTTGCTGCTTGCAGCCACCATGAATGGCAGCCCTGCCATGCCATGCTGCCTTGGAGCCAACTAAGTATGGACTGAAACTCCCGAGAAACTGTAAGAATAAACCTTTCCTTCCCTAATTTTGGGCATCAGGTATTTTGTCTTGGCAACGAGTGAAAAGTAACTAAGACAGTAATGCATTGCAAACTGATACTTTCTGTCTGCCTCCAGCTAACTGGACAATGGAGCAAGCCACTGCATTAGGGTTCTCCAGAGAAACAGAACTAATAGAATAGATCTGCATTTATAGCTACATTTACACCTTATATGTACACATACATCTACCCACTCACCTACTCATTTATCTAGAGGCATGTATTTTAAGAACTAGCTTACATGATGGTAGGGTCTGGAAAGCCAGTATCTGCAGGATAAGCTGGCAGGATGGAGACCCTGTGAATCATTCCTGTTGCAGCTGAGGATGGAAGACGGTCTGTAGGCAGACTTCCCTCTTCTTTGGGAGAAGTCAGATTTTTTCTTACTAAGGTCTTCAACCAATTGGATGAGGCCCACCACAATATGCAGACTAATCTGTTTTATGTCCACTGATTCAAATGTTAACTTCATCTAAAAATTCCTTCAAGCAACATTTTGGCCAGTGTTTGGTCAAATTTCTGAGTACTGTGATTTAACCTCTACAGCCACTCACCTCCACAAGTTTGCTCCCTTTTCCTTTAAAATGAGCAACCATCAGGCTGGGATAGAGGGACTACACTGCAGGCGATTGGCTGCTGGAAAAATTGCCAGTACAAACACTGGGCTGCGGGATCACTGCCAGGGGTTAACATCACAAGAGGTGGCCAGGCCTGCTTCTGGGAAAGCTCCGAGTGGGGAATGCTTTCTAAGAGAGAGCACTAGTGAAGTGTTCCAGTGGCCCCACTTCCCCTTGGTGTGGCCGAGGTCGAGCCCTGTGACTTTTCCCCCAGATTGGAACACTTCCTCTCCATGATTCAGTTCCTCCTCCTAAAGCATGGTTCTGTACCGTCCTCCTCAGACTTCATACCACTTACAGCGGCCATCGTGTTCCTGATGAAGGCTGGGCTCACTGGGCCTCAAGACCTGCCCCGACCTCCTCCTGCAGGTCCATCCCAGTGGCCTCCATGCTGCTGGACATCTGGTCCTCTGTCCCCATGTTGGGACGCCTTTGGGGGAGAGATGACCACTTCTGCCCCTGCACAGCTAACATAATTTTATCTACTGAGTTACTATGTATTATTATTATTTTCTTATTTGAAGAAAAGATTCCTTGGTGAGCACAACAAAACAAAAAACAACCTTAAAGCATATTCTTTTTGGTAATACCAAACTGCTTATGGTTTGTTGTATACACTGTGCCATTTCACACTTCTGGGCCTTTGCTTCTGCCCATCTTTCCATCCTTGGGATGTGCCCCCCCCCCTGCGCCCAATTCCCAGTGTGATGGAACTAAGAGCTGCACCTTTGGGAGATGCTTAGATTATGGGCATTTCTAAGAAGAGGAAGACACAGGACTGTTCTCTCCTTGCAACTAGCACCCCTGCCCCCTCATGTAAGAATATAAAGAGGCATCTCCTGGCCGTGCAGGAAGCAGGTCCATACCAGACACTGACTCTACCAGCCTGACCCTTAGACTTCCAGCCTTTGAAACCAGGAAAAGTGAATGTGTGGTTGAAGTCACCAGTCTATGGTGTGTTGTTAAAGGAGCAGAAACCTCTGAAGACATTTTCTAAGAAATCCCACTTCCTAGAAGCCACTGTTACTGTACGCCATGGTAGGTTAGCATGCTGTATGCCCACTGCACCCAGCACAGGGTGCTGTATGAATTCTCATTAAACTCAACTACTTGAGAATGTGTACTCTGTGTCCATTAGGAAGTAAACTCCAAAAGAGAAGAGTGGTTTCCTTATTCCCTCAGCAGCTGGTATAATTGGAGAGAGAAGGAGGGTAGGAGGGGAGAGAAAGAGAGAGAGGAAGAGAGAGAGAAACAGAACATGGAAAGTGAATGATCCTGGTCCCTTGTAAAAAGCACCTGTTCTCCTATGTCTGCTCTGAGCAGCACCACTCTGGAAAGCCTGCCATGACCACGGTCCTCACCGTCTCCATCTTACCATCTAACCAACATCTGTAACAGCTTGCATACTTGTCACATGGCCAAGTGCTAATTCATCCCCCATCTTAATTTTCTTAAAACTAAAAAATTCCACTGATTAAGTCAATTTTTAAAATATTGAACCACTGGGTGTCATGGTGCATGACTATAATCCCAATACTTGGAGGCCGAGGCAGGAAGATCACTGCAAGTTCAAGGCCAGCCCGGGCGACAAAGTGAATACAAGGTCAGTGTGAATTGCATAGTGAGACCTTGTTTCAAAAAGACATAAATAAATAAATGAATAAAAGTTGAACCCTAAAGACGAAATTTAAAATATTAAAAACATTACTCATAATCTTCCCATCTTTGCAATAACCACTGTTTTTTAGATTTTCCTTTATAGTCTTGATTGAAGTGATTTTTTGAAAAAAGCAATGAAGGAAATAAAGGTTCATTATAGGATGCATTGAAGATATAGAATATAAAAAAGAAAAAATTTAAAACTATCCAGCACTCTGGGAAACTGAGATAGGAGGTGTACAAGTTTGAGCTCAGCCTGGACCCCTCAGTGACTTAGCAAGACCGTGTCTCAAAATAAAAAGTAAAGAAAGGACTAGAGCTGTAGCTCAGTGTGAAGGCCCTGGGTCCAATCCCAAGTACAAAAAAAAAAAAAAAAAAAAAAAAAAAAAAAAAAAAAAAAAAAAAAAAAAAAAAAAAAAAAAAAAAAAAAAAAAAAAAAAAAAAAAAAAAAAAAAAAAAAAAAAAAAAAAAGGAAAAAAAGAAATCTATGGTCCTGTGACCTAGAGATAACCACATTAACTCCTCGTTTTAATTTCTTACAATCTCTCCACTACATGTGTATGTATATGTGTGGGTCCATAATGCCCAGCATTTGCTGAGCATGCTTTATTGTCTTGCTATAAATAGTCTAAGCTCACTTGGATTTCAACAATCTTCTGAGAAAAGTATTATTAGCTCCATTTTAGAGATAACAAAAAAGACAACATGAGGGTAAGTTACTTGCTCACTTAGCAAGACAGAGGGGTCCTGTGCCAATGTGTGCTTCTATGTGTACATACACAAATATTTACTTAAATACTCATTGTTCTGGAGCTGTGAATGTCATTTTTACATCCACAAGTACTGAGGACAAAGTTAGGTCCAGGAAACATTCCACAGGTGGTCGACAGCAGACAATGTTCGTGTTGCTATTTTCCAGCCTGAAGTGCTGCAGCAGGCAGGATCCAGACCCTGCTTCTGTTTAGCTCCAGTCCTGCATCCAAGAGCACCTCAACGGGTCATTCCCTCTAAGGTGTCCCCATTTCTGATGGCAGAGGGAGCTACAGAGTGCTTCCCAGGATTGTTGCAATGCCAGGCTCTCTAGCTGGCCTTGGGGAACACTCACAATGACTCATATTTCCAGTTCTTGTTACCACATTATTTTACAATAAGTTAATAAAAACGATCACTGAAAATCGTACAAGTATTTGACAGGCACTGAACAACAATAAATTTTTATGTACTATGGAAGTACTATAAGTGCTAAATGAATAGTTCTTCAGGATAAAAAAAAATCAATAGTAATATAAAGTTCATGGTAACTACCCATGATCTATAAGCGAAGCCTTATTAGATACATGTAGTGTTCTGGTTATTTCCTGCAGCACACCATTTCAGATTCAAACGAGATTGGGTGTGTTCAGAGTGGTAGGGCTGTAGACACCACTTTAGATTCAAAGGCATGACACAACCACCTTTGGCTGCCCGAGGCTCAGAGTGTGTCTCTGATGAGATTAGTCAGATAGTGACAGAACCTGGCTCATTTCAAAGGCTGGTGCTGAGGAGGAGAGTAACTGTACCTGGCTTCTTCATCGTCACTTGGCTTCCTCTGACCCTGGCAGGAAGAGTGGAAGAGCAAGCATCCTATATAAGGACCCTTTCATTCTCCAACTTTGGAAGTGGGTTCTGCCCCTATTCAAAGGTCAAGGAACTGGACTGCACCTCTTGCTAGGAGCAGCATCTCTGAGCTTACAGACTTGTTTTAAAACCATGACATGCAGCATTTCTGCAAACTGCTCCCCAGCTACTCCCCACAGTGGACTCATGGTCTGAAAAGTCCCAGCTACACACAGACCTGCAGCACACTGACTTGTTCTCCGAGATTTCCAAGTTGATCTCCTGCCTTTGACGACAAGCAGCTCTATGATGCCATCTATCTCCTGGATTCTGTCACTGTCTTCAAAACTTCCTGCTGGTTCTGAAAGTGCTTTGTGGGGCCTGCCATGGGTCCCCTGCATGCAGCTCTGAACAGGAGCAGTTGTCAAAGCAGGGTGAGCTTTCCTGTCTTGTGTGCTCCCTCTCCCCAGAGCAGGTACAGAGGCGACTTGAGGGGACACAGAAGGTGGTACCTGGAAAGTGAAGAGGACAGCCACTAGAGAAATAAAGTGGCAGTGGATCTGTCCTTTGGGTCACGATTATGCTGCTAATAATATTTAGTGTTTATTGAGCTCCTTCTCCATACAAAGTACGCACCGTGGTAGATCTCATTTAACTCATCTTCTTCCTCATCGAAAATAGTGGACACTGCTTTCATCCTCACTTTACAGATATGAAAACAGTGTCAGAGTAATAAAGTCACTCTCCCAAGGACACACATTTACTAGGAGAGTCAACCTGGATTTGAACCCAGATGGTTCTGACTCAAGAGGCTGCACCGTGGTTTACGAGTAAAAACACGGGAATTAGACCGCTTGGACTTGATTCTTTGCTGTGGGTGATCTTTGACATCACCTGGGAATGTGTGTCAGTTTTCTCGAGTGGGGCGGCGGCTACGCACATGCACACATTGCGTAGGGCTTTCTGCATCAAGTGGGATGGATCAGTGAAGGCTGCCAGCACTGCACCAATGTTCATTACTCCTCTGCCTCACTACTTCTGTCTGCTGGGAATGGTGATTACTCAGAAGAATATGCCACCAATCCAGAGGCCTGAGGAGGTGCAGGAGGAGGAATCTGCCAGAGATTTGCCCCAGACCCCAGAGTTCAGCAACTCGGGTCCATTTCTAGAGCCTGGGATCTGCAAAGTGGGTGGAGGCTGGCACTTGTGAGGATAAATGAAGGACTTGGAAACCTTCACTAGACACCCAGTCTGTTACATCCAGGGCCAACTAGATTGGCCCACCACTCATCAAACCAAATGCAAAGGATACATCACGGAGAGCGATTCGGGACTCAGAGGCCGAAGGAGACGGGGTGACAAGCCCTCTCCACCTTGCTGGCTCAAAACACCACCGGCTGCACAGAGCAGCCAGATACGGGTCTTGTCTTTTGGCCTTGAACAGTGGGGGTATGACTTCCTGCAACGCGTTTCCGCTGCAGCCACACTGTGTGGTCTCCTGCAGCTGGATTTCAGGGTGGGACAGGCAGGGTGGCCCTGGTCCATTGAGGGTTGCCCAGTCCGAATCAGTGCTGGCTTCAGAACTGAAAGGGCCTGGGAGTTTTGTACCAGGGCCCCGCGCTGCTGTGTGTGGTCGCGCCCCTCCCTGCAGGCGGATTTGTGAATGTGCTGAACCCCGCTGCCCCGGCCGTGGCGAAACCACAGGGCCGTGTTTTGTTCCCCACCGGATACACCTGCCTGAAAGGCAGGGCTCTCTCAGGCTGCTGGCTCCGGTTTACTTCACTTTTAAAAGATTGAACCTTCCAGATAAACCAGAGTGCACAGTTGCCCGCGCTGAGGCTGAACAGTAATGAAAACCACGTTCTTTTATTTTCATTTTGGGGTGCGGGACGATTGTACGCAACTTTTCTCCTTCACAAGAACATTCTCCACTTTCACATCAACCGTTGCTCCCCAGAACCTGCTGTCCGATAGCATTTTAGGGACACGTGGTCACACATTAGCAAGAGCATGGAGTCACCTGCTCAGAAAGGTGGACACCTCTTTTTGGCAATCTTTTTGATCAAGAAAAAAAAAATCTCTGAAGTCAGTACATTGTATAAATTTTTTTTAAAGAGAAAAAAAAAGAAAAATCAAGAAGCAAATGAACAACAACAAAAGTAAAAGGACAATGACAATAACAAAAAACAATGGGAATATAGGATTTCAAAACAAGATGATAGGAATTTAACAATGGTTGCTATATTGCATAGTGTTATTCTCAGACTAACTGTTCGGGCTACCAGATACAGGCATGCAAGACTGATCAAACAAAGTAATTTCCCTTGGAGCAGTCCCTTTCCCTTTTACTACATCTACGGGAACTTTTGGATCTTAATTACTTTCAGTGTTTTACACTAGCAAGACAATACGGTGTTCACACATGCAAGTCTGATTCACTTCATTTATGAGTATGGTTTCTAGTCGCATCCAGTACATTTTCATATCTAACACCAATCTCCTCCTTTACTTCAGAAAACAAAAGCAAAACGAGAGGTTAGGGTGTAATTCAGAGGTAGAACATGTTCTACCACTATGAGGCCCTGGTTTTGAGCCCCAGCACCCTAAATAAATAAGTAAATAAATAGGTGCAAGTTTCAGATTTGAAGTCTTTTGTTAGATATGTGTCCAGTTAAGTGTTAGGTTTTCTAAATAAAGCTTGATAATATTATTTTTTTATTGTAATTTTTTTCTTTTTTTTTTTTGAGATGGCCTCACTATGTAACCCAGGCTGGTCTTGAAATTGAGATGATCCTCCTGCCTCGGCCTCCTGAGTGCTGGGATTACAAGAGTGAACCACCACAAAAATAGTATGATATTTTTAGTATTATCTTTAATAGGTAGCAAGGGATATCAATCTACCATCTACTTAAGGGAAACCATGTTTCCTTTTAAAATAAATATGTTTAAATTTTTAACATCAGTTAGAGATCAGAAGTAAATAATTGAATGAGTGCTGCTTATAAATAATTAAATTCACAAAAATCATTTGTGATGATATTTGGAAATTGGGAAAGAAATACACAAATATTTAATATATGAGAAACTGGGCTTTGGAGTCTGACAAACTTAAGTTTGAGTCACTTCTTTCATGACTTGGAGTAAGCTATTTAACCTGCTTCCCTATCTACAAACCCAGGAGAAGAGCAATTCATTACCCACATAGGAGACTTTCAGGACGACAATCCCTGTAAGCTCTAACACATGCTCCTAGAATATAGTATATGCCTAACGAAATTAGTCATGCTTGCTGCTGAGAAATCTGTCTGTGCTTCTCAGAATGGCGCTATGCAAGCACAGAGCCTGGCCTGTAGCTCCTAACTCTTGCTGCTGCCGTCGGTGTTATGGGCTAGCTGAGGCCTGCGTGGAAGCAGATGTCCCGATGGTGTTTGATGTGCAAGAGATGTCTGAGGGGAAAGCTTGAGAGAGCCAAGAAGAAGGAACAGCAGAACACGAAGAGAGCTCTGACCTCCACTCTGCCAGGAGGAGACAGGGAAGGAGGGTGTGTGTGAAGGGTCTAAAAGGGCAGTGGGGTTAAATGAAAGGTTCAGCCAAGCTGGTGAGGGAGGAGTACTTGCTCTGTGTTCAGTCATGGTTGAGAGCTCCCAGGAAATGTGGGCCTCAGGTGAACGTGGCAGACCCAGAAAGGCAGCATCAAGTGACAGTCATGCTCCCCGCAGCAGGGAATCTAAGTGGTACGTGTTCATGGAGTCCATGCGTATCTTCTCCATCTTAAACATGACAGAGTATCATCCTGCCAATTCATTTACCGCTAACTACTCAGCCTTTGTCCCAGAGAGAGGTTCACATTTTTCACATTGAAACATAAAGTACCTAAAGGATAAAATTATAACTAATTCACAAATTTCTTTTGCTTTAGTGCCCAACTAACAGGCCGAATAAAGAACTTCCTTTCCGAAGTCTATCTGAATCACTGCTCTTTATTAACCCTGTTTGCCTTTTAACTCTAATTCTGGCTTGCAAAAGTTTTGCATTTTAGGCAGAAATTTAAGGATAATTGACATGTTCATGCAAACCGAGTCTAATATGGGGCCCTGAATAGCAGTTACTGGGCCATATCCAATTTACGGGTACGTGTGACTTTCACAGTACTTAAAAACATGTTTTGGTTTTTCTTTTTTAGTCAACATGTTAAAATTAGGAGATTTAAAGAAGGCAATTTCTGACTCCTTTTGAAAACCAGCAGATCTGAACACTGAGCTTAAGTATCTGCATCCTGCTTGGGTTACAACATGAGTGCAAGACCAGCCTGAGCTACATAGTGCGACCCTGCCTCAAAAAACCAGGGCTAGGAGTTTGGCTCAGCGGTTTAAGTGCCTGCCTGGCAGGCATGAGGTTGTGAGTTTGATCCCTGGTGCCAAAAAAAAGAAAAAAAATTATCTGCATCCTGGTGCTATGTGCCCTTCAGATGGGGCACTCCTGTTTGCTCTATGCTCCATCACCCACACAAGATGTGAATACGCCCTTGGACTTGGTAGGATTCATTGATTTAGTTTCCTGGGCAGAGAGTGCTAGCTGTCCCCCAATATTATACTATCTCCTTCTTCTTGCAACTGATTGCCTAAGACTAGATTTCCCAGATTCCCTTGCAGCTATGGGTGACCATGTGACTAACTTCTGGTCAATGGGATGAAAATGGAATTAATGTTTGGAATTTCCAGGATATACTTTTAAAGGAAAACAGAATGTCCTCTCCTGCTCCTTTTGTTTTTCCTGCCAGTTAGAATATGGATACAATAGTGGGAGTTGGAATAGCCTGACATCACAAAATGGAGGCTCTATATTGAGAATAACAAAGCAAAAAGAAAGGAGAAAATTGGATTCCCAAGAACATGAAGCTTCCTATCAGCTCTGGAAAGTTTATGACTCATATCAGAAAAATAAGCTTCTAGTTTTGTGTATTTATTTTTAATCACAGTCTCAACTATCTTAACTAATATATATGTTTGCAATTGGGCTTGTGGTCCATGGCTTAGGCCAAGAAACTTTGAAACTGAGGTATGAAGGAAACTCATGATTTTCTAGTTTTTTTTCCTCATAAATGGGACCCATGTAGGCAGCATCAAGTCACATTGTACTAGAGGTGGGATGAAGTGTAATCCTCTTTATGGCAAAGGCAGAATTGGAAAACTTTTTCTATGCCTTGCAAACCGTGTTTACAGGTCTCACACTGCAGGTGGCTGTGAGCTGGTTTGTACAAATAGCCCCCCGGACAGGCCATGCTTCCTCAGCGTCCAGTTCACAGGTTACTGTAGTGCAGGCTCAGGTCTTTTCCTCTCCATCTTTTCTTTAAGGCCACATGCGAGCACACAGCCTCAAGTCTCCTCTCAGCAGTGCCCAGAGTGAAAGTGAAGTAGAAACTTCTCACTTGGTACTTTTTGGTTCCCAAGGGATCAGCAGAGGCTTTCTGGTGTTAAGCGTGAATCCACCGAGAATCTTGACAGTCTCAGTTAGCTATATTATGTGAGCATAAAGGGCCCGTTATGAAAATGATCTGTTACAAAAAGACGCTACTGCCTCCCCAGAGGCAGGGGCATGAAGGGATATGTTATTGTGTTCCTTAGAACGATGAATGAAAGTACAGAATGAATTTGAGCAACAATAACACCGAACTATTTGGTGTAGTCTGAGCAAAAAGCCTGCCACGGCAAGACTATTTTTGGGAAGAAATAAGGAGAAAAGAATTACTTGGTGAGTACTGAGGGGGCCATAAATTTTATGTTCATTTTCTCATTTAGTCCTCTGAAAAAAAAAAATCCTATGAAGTAAGTATATAACTAATTAAAATAACAACAACAATAACAACAAACAGAAGTAGTAGCACATGCCTGTAATCCCAGCACTTGGAAGAATGAGATAGGAAGATCATGAGTTTGCAACCAGCCTGAGGTACACAGTGAGACCCTCTCTCAAAAAAAAAAAAAAAAAAAAAAAAAAAAAAAGGGAAAAAAAAAAAAAGAAAAAAATAGAAAAAAGAGAGGAAATAAGATTAAAACAAAATAAAAAAAAACAAAAAAAAAAAAAAAAAAAAAAAAAAAAAAAAAAAGCCATTAAAAAACCCAAAACAAAACAGAAAGCTTTGTTAAGAAAAGTTAGGAAACTCAACAATGATTGCATAACTGGGAAGTAAAAAGCCAGAATTTTGATGCAAATCTAGTGACCTATGTTCATGCCACATTGTGCAGCCCCTCAGCTGCTCCCAGGCTGAGCTAATCAGAAGGCAGAGGGGGCAAATGAGATTGCGGTCAAAACTAGCAGGAAAGGGTTGGGTGTGCCCTCAGAGGGAGAGCATTTGTCTACATGTGAAAGACCCTGGATTCGTCCTCTAGTTCTGCAAACAATCCAAAACCCTCCAAACCTGCCAGGGCTGGAAGTAACTGGGTAGCAGAGTAGTTTATAGTAGATGCAGGAAATAAGCAAGTTGGAGAGAGACATGTTGAAAAGTATCTACATGTGTGGGATTATCCTAAAACCCTGGAGTTACAGAGCCAAGATAAGCACAGCTCGGTCTCTGAGGGAGAGGGGATTGTGCTTGTGGCAGACAGGCCTGGGAGGACTGATGGCAGGCAGATGAGATCAGAGTGGAAACTAAATTCCACAGCATGCGTCACATGGAAGGATCTTGCAGAATGACTGCAGATATGACACGGAATAGGGAAGCAATTGCAACTTAATATTTAGGCAGAGGAATTAAATGATTCGATGTATTTAAATAGGTGTACTTTTCCCATCTCTGGCAAATTCCTTTGTTTTTTTTTTTGTTTTTTTTTTTCCATGAAGCCAGGTTATTCTTTATATAAATAGTCTCTATGTCCATTCATACTGTTTGGATAGAGCAAAGGAGAAAAAATAATTCCCAAAGCAGTGTTCTAGAATACTGAATGTCATCAAAATCAAGCAAAATTATGTCAACCCTCCTCTTTTAAAAACTTCTCTCTTACCTCCTGCCTCTTCAGAGAGGCAGTTCATCTTTATTTTCATTTAGTGGTCAATAATTTCTCACAGCATCAGCAAAATTCCATTCCAAGTCAATAGCCAGCTTTTTAGACAAGACAGATCCCTGTTTCATTTGGCATCAAGATGACTGCGAACAGATCTCTCCATGTGTTTCTTTCTCTCTGCCATTGACAGGTGCCTGAGCTTTCTCCACATGAAGCCGATTAGTGAGATGGATACAGTTCTTGGAAATGGAGCTGCTGTCGGCGATGCAGTGAGAGGGGGCCGCAGGGGCCCTGGGCATCTGTGTTCATGCTGTAGCCAGAACAATGCCCTCTCTCCTTGGCCAGTCAAACTCTTTTTGCAGAATGAGTGGGGGGCAACTGAACACCATTCTGTAGCTAGGAGTAGGCAGGACTGGATAGAAGGGGCTCACGCAGATAGCCGTGCCCCGGGCCACCGGGAGTTCCGCAGCTTCTGCAAGTGCTGAGCTGGAGTGGGCAAGGCTGGGGATGAGGCTTGCGGGGCTCTGTGGGGTGGCAAAGTTCCAGGGAGCATGGGGCGTTTGGTTTCAGCAGGCTTCTTGCTGATTTCATCCCATGTGAGCTTCCAGAGCTGGTCTGGAGTTGGGGACGCAGTTTCACGGCTTTGTTCTGTCTTTTTGCTCTGCTCTTCTCCATACGTGGCTTCCCTGTCATTCCTCACCAGTGGCACTAACAGGTGGCCTTGTTCATGACAGCATGGATATCTTCCGGAGTGGGGGTCAGAAAGGAAGACAAGAAATGTGATGAGGGACTGTCACATGGAAGCTAGAACACTCACTGCTCAGCCCCCAGGCTCCCGCCCACCTCACAGGTCAGACGTGGAAAGATGGTGCCAGTGCCTGGGAAAAGAAGAGCTCTGTGTCCCTGTGACCAGGGGATCTTGGGGGGAAGGGACTGACCAGGCCTGTCCTCCTCCACCCACCCGACTCTCCCTCCTGCGGGATGGAAGCAGAGGGCCGAGCGTGTTATGTCAGGGATGGAGGAACTGTGACCTCGGGTAGGACTGTGGGCTCAGGGATGGCTCAATATTTAGCAATTTCTGGTGCTTTAGGAATCTCTCATTGACCTTGAGTTTACAAGTGGAAAAGCTAACATTTGGCAGTAATTACAATTTACTTTGAACTGGTTGGATTCTGAGCATAAAGTTCTTTTTTTATTTCACTATAATTGAAGATAACACTGGTAGTGTGCTTGGCACTCAGTGATAGGCCCGTTGTCAACTGCTGGGATAAGCATCAGAGACAAGCACTGCTGTGCTCCACAGACGAGGAATCAGGGATAGAAAGGGAAGGGGGAGCTGGGTGTAGGCTGTCCCCACAGCAGAGGGACTCGGGCCCACTGTCCTCACCCCTGGCCAGGAAGTGGCTCCTTCTTCCTCTTCCGCTTCCTCTTTAGGGGTCTCTGCTTTCCTTCCCTAACCCTAAACCCTACCCTAACCCATTGCAGCTCTGTGGAAAACTCTTCACCTCTCTGAGCCCAACTTTTCCTGCCTAGAACAGGAGGATCATGATGTTTCCTCCTTCCTTGATCATTGGGGGATTTAATGAAGTCATGCAGTGTTTCTCCAAGTGTGCAGCATACTACTGGTGGCAACAAGATGATTTTGTAGTGATACAGACATTTGTGTGTGTTCATGTGTGTGTGTGTGTGTGTGTGTGTGTGTGTTACAGAGGATTGAACCCACGGCCTACAGCCTTCACCTTGAGCTACATTCCTGGCCCTTTTTTTATTTCACATTTTGAGCTAGGATCTCACTAAGTTGCCCAGGCTGGGGTTGAACTTGTTATCCTCCTGCCTCAGCCTAACCAGAGTACTTGGATTATAGGCATGCACCACCACACCAGGCTTAGGCATTTTGGGATGTGCTATATGTCACCAGTGTATAAAACCATTATTTTACAGGTCTGAAGCTTAGGGTAAAGTTAACTAAAAATAATGCAATCTTAGTTAAAGATTACTTTGACAAACTGCTGTTTGATAAAAACATGAGCTAGGGCTGACAGGAAGTGGACTGGAGGGAGGAAATGTCCGCCAGGAAGTGCTTGAACTAACGCAGCAGCTAAACGGCCGGGCGGGGCCTCTGCTCTGCCCTGAGGCTTCCGCCCTGGTTGAAGTGGGTGACTTAGGATGAAGCAAACCCGGGGGCCCAGGCTGGACCACTGCTGGGCTCCAGTTTGGAACCGGATGAATCCCCGGAGCATCTCTTGCCCTTGCTGCCCTCTCCTGGCCCACACTGTGTCCTGCGAGCTGAGAACTAGCCCAGGTGGCCGAAAGACGCCTTCCTGGCCGTGGTCTCTCCCCTTCCCAGTGGTTCCAGCGCCTCGGTCAGTCCTCTTCTGAGGGCCACTTCCTCCTACAGCCTGGTCAGAAGTCCTCTCTGCCCCCAGAGTCCTTACACGGCCTCACAGTGCCCTCTGATTCTCAGGGGTGAACAACCAGGGAGCTTCTCTGTCCCCGGGGGACATGTGATGTAAAAGGGGAACTGGTTTTAACCAAGCAGAGGAACTCAAGGCAGCCGGAAGTGACATGGATATTTACATGCACCTTCTCTTGAAGTAGGTGTCAAATTGCTAGGAATAAAATCCTTCTGCAAGGCAATTGTGAAAGAAGCTTTCAAATTAGTTTCTCTTTGGGTATTAGATTGATAATATTTTGCTTGTGAATGAAAATCCCAAACAACCAATTTTTTAAAAGATAAAAATGTATTTGTCTCCCCTATAAACAGAGGCAACCCAAGGCTGCTGGGTATCACTCAGATCACTAGGTTCCTTCTTTATCTTGTTTACAACCTCCTCAACACGTGGCTTTTACCTCACAGTCCAATATGGCTGCTCCCGCTCCAGAACTTGGGTTAACATTCCAGGCACTGGGCAGGGTGAAAGGACAAAAGAAGGGTTCGCTTTAGTCCTTTAAAACTTTCACCACTCTCATTTGTATCACACTGCACAGAACTTGGACATGATTCATTATAAGGCAGACTGGGTAATGTGGGCTTTTTTTTTTCCCCCTGAGAGGCTCTGTGCTCTGCTATCATTTGACATTTTATTTTATTTTTTATTTTATTTTAAAGATAGTAAAATCCGACAAAACAAAATGGAACAAAGCCAATCAAAGCAATGTAGCAAAATTGGTGCAGACCTTCAAAGCAGGATACTAGGGAAACAACAATAGCTATCATAGTATATCATGTTATCTTCACAATAGTTGTCCATTCCATCAGGTATAGCAAAGTCAAACCAAAACTAAAACAGAGCAGAAGTAATCAAAACAGAATATTGAATAAAGCAAAACAATTAATTGGAACAAAGCAAAACAGTGAGAATAATACTATACTTCAAAGACAAGATAGAAGGAAATCCGCCATATTTGCTATATTGCATACTGCATTTGACATTTTATTATTGAGCGAAGGGATAATGGATTTTGGAGACAATCAACATCTACAGCCCTGAAGCTGGGCTTGTGAGAAATAGTCAGACTGCAGTAAGATCAGAGTAAAAGGAGGCTGTGGCATTTCTTGCCTGCCTTGATGGACACACTAATATAGATAGTACTATTAGAGTTTTTGGCGCAATGGAGAAGCAGAAGGACAGAGAAAGTGGCCATTTATTGAGGACGCACTGAAGAGCCCATCACCCATGGGAGTTTGGCTTTCTCCTCTGACCAGATACAGAGAGGCAGAGGGTTGTATGACCTCTGATCAGAAGTGGCGCATGGGGTAGGCATTGATGACGTGCGAGGAACTGATTGGAATTTTCCTCACATGCAACGGGAAAGTAACAATTTGGGTGGAAGGGGAAAAAAGAGGGAGCGGTCGTTGGGGTAAGCGTTCCCTCTTTGCCCTTCTGCCATGTTAGACCTTTGCCATAATTGTACAGTAATTTATACTAGGGCAAGAACCTTTCAGTACAAGTGGGGCAACAGGAACTTTCCCCCGCAGTCACTGGACCTGGGCAATGCCCAAGGGCCAACCTCTGACCGTTAGCAGCAGGCCAAGCCCTACTGCTTGGAAACACAGTGAAGAAAAACGAAGACTAGGGCCGGGATATAGCTCAGCAGCATAAGCACCTGCCTGGCAAGTGCAAGGTCCTGAGTCTGATTCCTGGTACCAAAAAACAAAACAAAACAAAACAAAGATCCCCGAACCTGCCCTGGAAAATTCCAAAATTCCGAACCAGGATGCCTGTGTGCCAGACCCTCCTGTGTGACTGACAGTAACTTCTCTCCTCTTGAGCTCATCAAAGGTTCATGCATAGAGACTGCACCTCATACATCCAATCAGAACAGAGGGAATCATGGGAAAGGAGATGGGTGGGTGATAGAGCAGACATCACTCAGCACCCTGTCAGTCATGTTGTCAGTCATGCTCTGGAAGAGCCAGCGAGAGATGCTGTGGATCTGGAGCAGCGTTTTAAATTCCTAAACCCAAGACCTTTGGCGTTCTGCCATTTTCCTTCCTATAGGCACGAGCCCACTCACTTTGAATATACTACTGCCTTAATAAATTCGGCTACTTTTTCCTTGCCATCACATGCCACGTCCAATTCTTTGTTACACTCAAGAACCCATCCAGGACCCCATCACCTATGGTAACAGTGCCACTGGAGCAGAAGTTACACCTCAGACCCACGGCCTGGATCGGGATTCTAGTGGAGCCTCTGCCCCTAACTGCTCTCAAGGCCTCTGTCTTTCTAAAAATGAAGTTACTTAATTTGGTCTCCACCCTCCCTTCCTGCTCTGACATTGTGACTTTATGTAATACCTTTGTGGCATCTGTAATCAAACAATTAAATGGCAAATGAAGGTACTGTAGTCCTCCCAGATCTGCAGTTTCCTCTTCTGTGATTTCAGGGAGCTGCAGGCCACTCTGGTTTGAAAATATTAAGTGGGATGGATACACCTTGAGACCATGATGTCTAGTGAAAGAAATGAGACACATAAGCATAAATATTGCATGGTTTCTTTTATATCAGAAACCCAAAGTATAAGTAACTTAAAGAGCAAAATAGAGAATAGATAACAGGCATTAGGGAGTTAGCGCTTTTGCAAATGGGAAGGGGATCTAGAGATGCAGGGAGCAGGCAGGGGGAGGAGAAAAAAGAATAAAGATGTGCTGGGGACACGAATCAACACTCTAGGTGAATGCAATCTCTATGCACTGCAAACAAGCACTAATAAAAACATTAGTGGAAATAATTTAAAATATAAAAAAGGAAATATCGAATGGAAGATTCCAGAAATAAGCAATTCACAAGTTTCAGGTTGCACCCTGTTCTGATCCTGCTGCCTGAGATAGAAATCACCCGTGTCTAGGGTTTTCACGCTATGTACACCACCTCCCTTCCATCACCGGGGCGCCCTCTCAGTGATCAGATCCACTGTGGCAGTGTCACTGTGCTTATGTTTAAGTCACCCTTACACGGTCACAGCTCCTCCTTCACTCTCCTCACTTCCTCTCTGCTCTCAGGCACTGTATCATTCAAGTCACAGGAAGAGTGACTACATCACAAGATACTGTGAAAGACAGAGAGGCTGCATTCCAGTAACTTTTATTACAGTGTGTTGTTATTATTTTTCTATTGCCCAATTTATAGATTAAATTGTATCATAGGTATATGTGGTATGACTGAAAAATATGGAGACTGTTCAGTGTTTGAACTTTTAAAATATTTCTTACAATAAAAAAAGGCATTGCCATTAATCCCTTTCAAAATATTCCCCTTTGCTTCTAATATGTTTATCTCATTGTTCTTGGCATGTTCTGAAGCAGTTCTGGACGTATTCTTTTTGAGTGTCTTTAGTGGTGCTGTCATGGTGGCCTTGATGTCCTGAACCAATTCAAAGCATTTACCTTTTATGGTCATTTTGACTTTGAGGAAGAGCCAGAAGCCACACAGTACTAGATTCAATGAATAAGGTGGATGAAGACACACCATTATGTATTTACAAGCCTGCCTTTCTGTTGGATGGCACTTGACAGCAGCATTCGCCATATATATATATATATATTTTTTTTTTTTTTAAATCACATCTTATAAAGACATTCACAAAAGAGGGTTTCCAAAACTGCTTCAGAAAGTAGCAAGAATGATGTGCTAAGTGTGTTTGAAGCATGGGAGCATTCTGATGGAGATTAATGGCACTGTATCTTTGACTGTAATAAATTTGAAAATTTAAGTATTCACTATAAATTTCAATCATACCATGTATGTGTATGGGGAAAACATAAGTATATATGGGATTCGGCATCCTGCATTTTCACACGTCTGTTGAAAGCTTGGATGTATTTTCTGATGGTAAGGAGGGGAGTACTGTCTTCCTTCCTTCCTTTTGTGAATGTCAAATGTTGTAGATAATTAAGAGTAAGTAACCAATCACTGGCCCCCAGTTATCCTTCAGCTGAACTACTTTTCTGAAGGATCTGGTTAGAAACTGAGCCCTTGGCCAGGGGATCCACTTCATTTTCCCGTTGAACTTTGGGAACAGAAGGTCTGAAGCGACTGACAAAACCCCTCGCGGTTGAGGAGTCTCTGTTTATATCCGGTAGTAGTGGCTGCAACGCCCATCACAAACCGCTGGGACAGGAAGCATCTGTGGCCAATTGATAAAGAAGCAACTGCTGTGAGCACTCTAATCTCGAGGAAATGGGGATCTCAAAGGCGCCTGGATTAGCCACAAACCAAAGGAGCCCCCTCAGAGTACCTTTCGGTTGCTAAGACAGCTGTGTTTGAAAAACACCTCTGCCCCCCAGCAAGGCAGGAAGAATAATGGGCCATTGCTCAACTTCCTGACACACAGCCAGGGGCCTGGCAGCTGGGCCTTAACAAACTCGCACTCCTGCAGACAAGGAGCCACCTGTCTGCCTGCTGGCTGCTCATCGCGGCTGGGGGGTGTTTTCTAGCTCTCTGGGACCTAGTGAATGAGATGGGTGGTGGCAGAAAGGGGACAAGTACGACATCCAAGTGTGGCACCAGACAGCACCTCTGCTGGACTCTCTGTCTCAGACAGACCCTCACCCTGACTTAGAAGAGCTCCTCAGAGACTGTCTGATGAGGAGGACAGGCACCCCCAGCTGTACCATCTGGGGTGATGTCCTCCTGAGCCTAGGATGTCACCTCAGGCCTAAGACCAGGCCTGAACCCAAAGGGAGGGGATACAGGAAGTTCTTGAGCAGGCAGAGTGGTCTGGATCTCTGGTAAAAACGTCTGCTTCAGTTAGGCAACAGTGATGCCTTTCCTGGGGCTGCTCGGCATTCTGGCCTCTTTTTGCCTGGCCCATGGCCCAGCCCCTGTGTCAGTTTGGGTGGCTGCCCCATTGGAGAATCTATACTGAACGTTCACGTTCATTCAGTGCTCACAATGTGCCAGGGCCCACTCTAATGTGTATTTTCTCTTCTGATCTCATGGCTACTAACATCCCCACTTTATATAGTGGGACATGCAGAGCAGAGATAGCAGGTTCAGGATGGGCAGAGGGTCATCCTGAGTGAGCTGAAGTGATAGATTTTAATACACATGCATGGGGAAATGCTGTCAGTGTATTTTGGTAAGTCGATTCATTCCTTTGTACAATAAGGAAAATGAGAAGTTGGAGGAGAGGGGAAATACAAAGTCAAAACACAAAGTGTACAGCCCAGAAGCCTTGGCTGAGGAAAGGAAACCATGCCTGTGAAATTAGAAGTCCCCAGTCCACCTGGAGACGTTTTCTGTCTCCAGCCAAGCTCACCTGTTCTTTCCTTCAAACTCCCATGAAGGTTATTGTTTGACTGTTCTAAAGTCACTAAATCTAAAGTGGCGCAGAGAAAATAAGAGCGAGAGAGATAAGGAGGAGGCCTTTAATGCGGAGGGCATGGGAGAGCTTTAGGGGCGGGGAGGGGGGTATGGTGGTGTAGAAACTCTCAACAAGAACAGAGGAGTGTAGTTACCTTTATCAACTTTGGCTGGGGGAGGAGTTTGGGCAAAATGACATATTGACAGGTGATTTGAGGGAGCATCTGCCTGTGTAAAGCAGGAGACGGAATGATTTACTGGGGTCTGGGGGTAGAGGCTTGGTGGGTTGTGGAATCTTGGGATTGGAGAGGGCTTGGTGCAGGCACAAAAGGGGAGCAGGAGGTTTATCTCTGGAATGAGAAGGAAAACATGGAGTTTACTCTTGGAGAGCTAAATTGTTTCTCTGGGTCCAGTACCAAGTTGGGGGGATGCTGAGCCCCAGGTTAACAGAACCTATCATTCCTATCTTTTTGATTTATGGGTGAACAGGGGCAGCGTTCATCTTGTACTACTTCCTGCTGGAGAGGGGCGTCGTGGTGGGGGCTGTTGCAGTTGTCAGATGATGGGTTGGGCCCACGTAGAAGCTGGTGCCAGGGGTCTCAGCCAGGATGAGGAGCTCTCTGGTAGTGAAGGTCTGTATCCTGGATGGAAGAAATCTTGAGGGCAAAAAAAGTTTAAAAAGACAGGGAGCTGCAAGTAAAAACATGATGAGTAGTATAAGAGGTCCCATCAAGGGGAGGAGATAGGAGGCCTTGCCTCTCAGAGACCAGATAGAAATACCTTGTCAGTGACATTAATGTTGCTGGAGAGAGTCTCCAATGTTTGCTTAAGGAGAGAAGAAATGGAGAGCTGTGTTGTGGGGGACAGGGTGAGACAGGTTATTTAAGTTTTTGTGAAGCTATTTGGACTTTAGTAAGGGACACCCTGTGATTTGAGAGAAAGTTGAGAAGGTTAGCCATATGCTGTATAGTTAAGAGCATAGGATGGAGGACAGAGGAGAAAATTATCTATATATTGGAGAAGAGTGATAAGTTTAAGATTGAGAGCTGAGAAGTCAGCAGCAAGGGCTTGGCTGAAGAAGCGTATGTTGTCCCTGAAGCCTTGAGGTAGGACTGTCTAGGGAAGCTGTGTAGATTTGAGGACAGTAAGAATAGGGGTGTCATAAGGCAAGTGAGTGATTTAGAAACCCATTTGTTAACAAATGGCAGACTCTAGGTTTGAGCCCCTGTTGATGTTTAGGGGCTACTGGGTATTGAGGAACAGAAGGGAAGGCTGAGGGGTGTCTGAGGCAAATTAGCAGCAGAATAACATGGGTGGCATGAATGGGATTGGAGGTGTCTCAGACTGTAGGGTCAACAAGGGAGGAGAGAAGGGGAGGGGGGCAGCGCATGACAGTTGGGATTGGAGTATGAGAGCCATGGGGAGAAAGAGAATATAAGAGAAATTGAGCTTTTGGAGTGGATTTTTATCAAAAAGGGGTGCAGGACAGGCTGGGATAATAAGACAGTTGTGTGTAAAGAAAAGGGTTTGGAATCTGCAGGGAATACGTCCTGTCTGGGGAGGTCGTGTACGTTGGCCATCAACACCCACAACAGAGACTGCAGACTGGGAACATCAGCCTGAAAACTCAGGAAGAACACTATGGGTGGCCTCCATGTCAACAAGGAAAGATAGTTTTACCTGAGATGTCCAGTGAGACTTGGGGCTCTGAGAGAGGTACCTCAGTGTAGGCCGTGGGCCCCGAGCCCTGTCAATCCTCTTCAGCAGTGATGCTGAGCAGATCAGCTGGTGATGAGTCCCAGGCGTCAGTGTCCTGTCCTGTGGGGGCGGGGAAGGTGATGACTCACCCACTCTCTGGTGGACAGGGCAGTCGCACTTCCAGTGGCCCTCTTGGTTGCAGATGGGACCAGTTTCCAGTCATGGCTGCTGGTCAGGGCAGGCTCGTGTCCAGTGTCCTTCTTCTGCCGCATTTGAAGCATGGTGGGCAGGGGCTCAGGTCTTTAGATTTATTTTTATTTTCTGGCCTGTGGTTGAGCCCCAAGTGCCACTGCTACAGCTGTAGCTGCTGTGGCCAGAAATTGGCCTTGGAGTTTTAGCCTGGAATATAACCTTTTTAAGGTCATCCCCGCCCCTGAAGCTCTCCCATGCTCTCCGCAGTAAAGGCCTCCTCCTTATCTCTCTCGCTCTTATTTCCTCTGCGCCTCTTTAGATTTAGTGACTTTAAAATAGTCAAACAGTTATATCTTTTAGTTTCCAGCACATCTACTTACTGTATTTTGTTTGTTTTGCTTATTTTTGGTACCAGGGATTGAACTCATGACCTTGCACTTGCCAGATGGGTGCTTGTGCTGCTGAGCTAAATCCCCAGCCCTACTTACTGTGTTTTATTCTAACATCAGCCAACACTCACTGAGAGCTTACTGAGTGTCTCTGGCTTAAACACCCCACCTGCACTAACTCATTTAGTTATTGCAGCAGGGCCATGAGATAGCTGTACCATAATGATCCCCAGTTTACAGATGGGGGAACTGAGGCATGGCCATGTCAGATAAGTGGCCAGAGTCACATAATTACGAGCTAGAAGCACTGGGCTCCAATTCAGCCAGTCAGGCTGTGTCCATTTGAACACACTGCCCCCTGCTAGCCACGCGCTTGTCTTGCTCTCTTACTTGGGTATTGTACCAGGTGTACTGTGCTTGGTACCCAGGAGGGCTTGGGAATTGAGCTGGCACCCATGCAAACACCGAGTTAGCTGTCACAGAGACTTTAATGAAAGACATCAGGGTGAATGCGTTCTTATATCCTAAAGTTGGCCAGGTCAGTGTGCTGAGTCTTTGAGAGAGTTCCCTGGAGCTAGGGCTAGACACGAGGCCTTCTTTTGGAGACGTGGCAGGCTAGCAGCTTTACTGTGGAGGAGTCACATGATAGGATTTGAACCATGGCCTCAGGAGCCAGCACGAAGGGAGAGCCATGTGTGCATGCTGATAATGAATGGGTAAGGCGAAGGCAGGGACCTGGCTTTAGCAGGGTGGAATGAGCAGTGCTGACTCCGTGCAGGGCAAGTTGGAGGTGGGAAATTGCCCTTTGCCACCATCTGAGTAAAAACCATCAATGACCACTAAGAATAAGTAGAACTTTATTTATTTTTATTGTTTTAAGTTGTATTTTTAAAACAATGGTCTTGAATTGAACCCAGGGCCTCACAAATGCTAGGCAAGTATTCTACCACTGAGCTACATCCCCAGTCCTACAAAGTGGAAATCTTGATGAGGAGTAGGATATTTGCACAATTTTAAAGTGCCTATGCACAGGATGCTCTTTGGTTGCAAGGAGACAATGGTAACTATACAACAGCATCTTGGCTAAGTGATCGAAATGTATGCCACCAGTGAGGAGTGCATGGACCTCATGCCTCCAGATGTGCTACCCTCAAAAGGACAAGCATCCTTGTGTGTTGTTCCACCCAGGAATGCACAGTGATATAGACACCCCGAATGCGAAAAGTCTACTTAGAACAGGGAGGACAGACTAGTATCTCTAATAATGTCAGTATCACAAAAGATAAAGACTGTCCTAAAGGATGTAAGAATATGACGACTAAATATAATACCCTTACAGTGGGCTCTGTACTAGAAGAAATAAAATGATGTATAGGACATCATTAGGTCAAATGGAAATCTAGGAAAACAGGTGATGTGTTAGATACAATTATTCTGTCAATGTTGTATTTACTAAGGTTGGTAACTGCACTATCATTATATCGAAAACATCCTTCTTAGGAAATACACACTGAAATGTTTGAGAGTAAAGGGCAATAACGTATGCTAGGTGGAAGGTTGGGTGGACAGATGGACAGACAGATAGATTGATTGATGGGTAGATAAAGCAAGTAGGAAGACAGCTCTTCTTCAAATAGGAAGGGTATCAAGAGATGAAAAGAGGGGAGGCACAGGGGATGATAAAGGGAATTAAGATGTGTTATGTACATACACCAATGCCACACAAGGAATGGAAACAAGACAGACTACAAACACGCACTAATAAAAAAAGAACACATTTAAAAAATTTTTTAAAAAGTTGCTTCCTGGTATCCATGAGTTGTCCTTTCTAGGATTCAACAAACTGCAAATCAAAAATGTTCTTTAAAAAAATTACTTCTGTATGGAACACCTGTTCCTCTGTGGTGTGACTTTAGTCAGTTACTTTATTTCTTTTCTATCATTAATCCCTAAACACATCCAGCATAACACCTATTTATATTGTGTTAGGTATTGTAAGTAATCTAGAGATGAATTAAAGTATAAAAGGGAATGTTTGCAGGTTATATTGAAATACGATACCATATTGAGTATCCTCAGATTTTGGTATTTGCAGAGGCCCTGGAATAAATCTCCATGGATACCAATGGATGCTGAATAGGTGGCTATGGGTAAGGCAGTGTAGTGGTTGATTGATTATGTCAACTTGAAACATTTAGAGGCCTAACTAAAAGAGCTTAGGAATTCTACACCCTAGGGTGTAGAAGACCCGCCCTACGGTGGGTCATCACCAAGATGGTATAAAGAGAAGGAGGAAGGACAATTCCATTCCATTCCATGGAGAAGCTCCAGTTTTTGCCTTTGGTTTGGACATCGTCTCCTGGCTTCCAGCGTAGACTGTTCTGCTTTCCGGCGTAGACTCTTCGGCTCCAGCGTAGACTGTTCTACTTCCTAGCATAGACTCTTCGGCTCCAGCATAGACTGTTCTGCTTTCCGGCGTAGACTCTTCAGCCCTCCAGTGAAGACCTTTCGGCTCTCCGTCGCAGACCCATCAGCCTGCTGGTGCAGACTTGCACAGAACACTGGTGTGAACCCCAGACCTTGGATAGAGTCCTTCCGCCTCCAGCGTGCAAACAACTTCCGCACGCTTCCTCATCCGACTCTGTGGCTGACCATCGTAAGCCTATCCTGTAATTTCTATACTTTTGTATATCTTTGTAATTTCTGTTTCCTCTAGTAAACCCTAACTGATACAGGTAGTAAGGTATTGCCCTATTCCTATTCTCTCTCTCTCTCTCTCCCCCCTCTCTTTTTCTCTCTTCCTCCTTTCCTTCATCCTTCCCTCCATCTTTCCCTTTTCCCCATTCCTTTCCATCCCCTCTCTCTCTTTTTCTTCTTTTCTTTCTTGTGATACTGGGGATTGAACCCAGGGCCTCACATGTGCTAGACAAATGCTCTACCATTGAGCTGTATCCCAGTCTCAACATTTTTTAAAAAATGGTTTAAAGATGTTCAGGGTCTTTGAAATTTCCTTTATGATTTTTTCCTTGAGGAAATGGATGTAATAAATATTTTGTACTGTAATTATCATGACAGCATTTATGAGGGTGAAAGGTTGAAATAGCCTAAATGTCTCCTCAGAGAATGGTTAAATAAATAAAGAAAAATGATCTGCTGCATAACGAAACCCTTTAAAAAAAATCAAATGTCTGAAATTTTTTTGCCAGATGGGAAAATGCTGGCAATATGCTAAGTGAATCCGATATTAATGTAAAACCAGTGTTAATCTCAATGATGCTTAAAATGCATGGAGAAAATAAGCCTGGGAGAAAATATTCCCAAATGACCAGAATCCTTTGGATAATGAAATTATTGGATTTTGTTTTTCTTTCTGAACCTTTATATCTTCCTAATTTTCCATTATTTTGTAGTTCTAATTTGCATTATTTTGTAATGTGAACGAAAAAGAAAGTAAAATACTGAGAAAACCATGACATGCTTTGCTGGCATGAGTCAGGAGCTGAATTTTCATGTTTAAATTAGTTTCAGAAACAAGGAGTGGTTTCTAGGCAACCTGCTTGGGAAATCGTGTTCATTTCCATTGTTGCTGGAGAGGGCGGGAGTGGCTCAAAGAAACTGTGAGACACTTGTGCGCTTGCAAAAGCAGCCTCCTGCCGAGGAGAACGAGCTCTGGCACCCAGCTTGGTCAAGGGGACTGAGTTACTGTGACCTTAGCGGCATCTAAAGGCCTGAGAATTATTTTTGTCATATGAGTAATGACGATTTCTGTAGGTGGGTACAGTAGGAGAGAAATGCAAGTCTGCGGAAGGGAAGTCGCAGGAAGCAGGAGGGAGCCCACGGTACACAACGCCGCACACAATGCCTTCCCTGAGAAGCCAGGGCTGTGAATTTCATTGAGGGAGTTCAGCTCCAAGATAGACTGCGGCTTGAGAGTGAAAAGATTGCTTCATCATCATATGAGCCATTTACTATCATTATAGACAATTCTGCTGAGCCGAAGGGCTTTTATCAGGAGGAAATACTGAAAAACTGGAATGGGGTGAAGATAGCCCCTGATGGGTGGTGGGGGTCGGGTTGAGTTAAGGTGGTTGGGCCACAAGAGCGTTTTTGTTGACCTGGACTACATTTTTTAGCAGAAGGAAAGGCATTTTGCCTCACAAGTGAGGTCAGAGCCCGGCCCTCCAGTGGCTGTCTTTTGCAATTAAAAAAAATCATGTGATGAAGCAAACACAGGTGCTTTGGGTAATGACAGTGGCGGACTAGTTCGGTGCTTTTGACCATGGCTCCCCCCAGAGTTCACCAAAGCGCAAGGAGGTGAGACAGAAAATCAGGAGCTCTGGCCTCAGAGGGACAGGCCCTCTTCCTCACGGAAAAGGGACAAGAAGGCTGTTCTGCCTGCCATCTCTGGACCAGGGTCTTGCATGTGCGTCCCACTGAATCTGACAGCCTGCCCCCTCCCCAGGGCAATGGCAGACACAGAGCGGGAGGAGGAGGGAGGCAGCTGTGTTTGGCCCTGGGCTAATGCCTGTCTCTAGGGAGCAGCTTTGGACCTGTGAGACTGGATTGATTACCATGAGAATGGGTTGTCGGGGTGTCCCCCAAGTTTCATGGGCTTTCACAGTTTGCTGTCTTTCTCCCACGTGACCTCGCTTTCTCTCTCTTCCCGTCCACCATGTTCTGATGATGCCATGAGTTCCTCATCAGATATAGTTGCTTAAACTTCCAGAGCTGTGACCTCTAGAAACCTCTTTTATTTATAAATCACCCAGCCTCAGGTATTTTGTTAGAGCAACTCAAAATAGATAACAGAAGGACTAACATTTATTGCCTCTCTTTATGTGGTAGCTCTCCAGGGCAGGCCTTTCTTCCATTTTCGTCCTGCAGGGCTTAGCACAAGTAGACTCCACAAATGTTGTGTGGTTTTTATTTGTTTGTTTGTTATATTTGGTTTTGGTTTTTGTAATGCTGGGACATTGAACCCAGGGCCTTGCACATGCTATGCAAGTGCTCTACCACTGAACTACGTCCCTAACCCCTAGGGTCTTAGATGATACGTGGCCCGCCTTGGTTTGGATAAGGTGCAGGTGCCCCACAAAGGTTCATGACTCAAAGCTTGAGTTCCAGTGTATCGTGAGAGTTGGTGTGAAACATTTTAGGGGAGGTGGGACCTAGTGGGGGTTCATTAAATCACTGGGGTTGCTGCCCTTAGAGGAGATTAAGGCCACTCTCATGTGACCCTTGAGCTCTCTCAAGAGCAATTTGTTATCAAAGGCTGAGCCAGAGACCTGAATCTCCCTCTGGCTTCCTGCCTAGCAATGTGTCCCCTCTCATCTGTGCTCCTGCCATTGTTATCCCTCATGAGGTTTCAACAGAGCCAAGTTGATGCTGGAGCCATGGCCTTCAACCTCTAGACTGTAGGCTAACTAAACCTCTTTACTTCAAAAGTAACCTGTCTCAGGCATTTCAATACAGTAACAACTAATAGACTAACAGAGTCTGTGGGGTAGACAAGATCGAGCCCATTCAGGGTGGTATGGCCGTAGATAGTCTGTGGGATATTCTTCTTCATTGAATGAGAAAACTAAGGTGCAGTTGAGGTTAAAAATGCTAAGATCTCTAGCCAATAAATGGCAGAACAGAAACTCAAATCCCCAATTCCAAGGGCTGTGCTCTTATCTTTGTACCGAATGCTTCCACCCCACTTCCTGGGTTGCGCAGGTCCAACCTGTCAGGTGAGAGCCCCATGGGCTCTGCCTCCTTCCGGTATGTCCACCCTTGGGGTTCAATGTCCTCTCTTTCTTAACTTCTCATTTAGCAGTGAGTCACCACCTAAGGCATATTCTTCTTGCATTGCTTGTTTAACTTTTTAAATGTGATTCAACTTTTCTTAGACATTTTTCTTTTTCCTCTAAATGGTCCACATGCACCTTGAAGAATGGATCAATGAGTTAATTATTCTGTGAATGCTGTGTTTGACTTTCAGTAAATATTTGCTGTGGATTTTAGCACAAGGCTCTGATCAGAACTTAGTGCCTTTTTGTACTGGGAAAGTAGGAAGAGGTTTTATTTTTATCTCAAAACTTTTGTTCTCAACAAAAAGGGTGACTGTACTCCCCACCCCACCCCACCCCACCCCACCCCACTCTTGTCGAGGGGCTTGCAACCTCAGATAAGTTGGATATAGACTTCTTTTCTCAGGAGCTTAGAACAGGAGCACACATTTAGCATGGCTGCTATACCGGGTTGGGGTCAAGGGTTGAATCTAAATTCATTGAGTTTCCTCCATTCTGAGTACAATCTGTCTGCTCCCAGACTGAAAGGGTTCTGCTCTGACAGGCTGAGACACTGATGGGCCTGGGAACAAGTAACTAGCGTCTCTGCCATGTGCTCTCACATCTGAGTGTGCATCATCTCCTGTCTGGGCTGTCCCCTAGGGTGCCATGCTCAGCACAGATGTGCACACAGCAAGGTTAAGGCTCCCTGGAACTCATCTGCCACATCCTCCCATGGTGGACACAAGGCAGTGCTGCTGCTCGGGGAGGCCAGCGAGCCAGCTGCCTGGGCCCTAAGCAACCTGGCTCTTGCCACTACAATCAAAGCTTTTGTGAGCATTTATTGGGCACCTCTTGTATGCCAGCGACTGGGAATTCACAGCAAATAGAGCATTTTGGAGCTGGTCAGCTTGACTGGAAGAGTTAACAACATTATTAACCAATAGGACAGACCTTATAATAGAAGTGTGATCAGAAACCTCAAGAACATAGAGGAAGGTGTGTAAGATCCTGCCTAGGGAGGTTGGAAAAGGCTTTCTTGATTGGTGACTCTCAAAATGAGTATTGAAAGAACAACTGTCCTCTGGTTGGGCAAGGAGGAGATGAATATTCTGGGTCAAGGTCCAGTGGGGTGGAGGTGTGAGTGAGGATAGCACGATTGCCCTGTTACGAAAGCTATGTGGGGATGGCAGGTTGTGTGTGCAGTAAGGAGGGCAACAGTGAGAGGTGCCACATGCCATGTTTTAGGGTAAGGCTTCATCTGATGGATGATGGGGGAATGTGGAAGGGTTTCAAGTGGGGAGAGACAGGTAACGTGGTCAGATTTCAAAAGATCTAAATAATGACGTGAAAGAGGGTTTAGGGAAGGAAGAGCTTGAAGAAAGATCAGCCCCAGGTGGTGTACAATAGTCTAGGACATACACTTATTAGGAATATTGTAGGCTTAGTAGCTGGGGTTGATAGAGTCTGGTGACAGATGGGATGCAGTGGTATGTGAGGGGGTCCAGACAACTCAGAGTTAGGCGTGGGAGACTGGGGAGTGGTGGCTCCATTGACCAAAATTAGAAACTCGTGGTGGGAAAAGTGGGGGTGGGGTGGGTTAATTTCAACTGTGTCCAAGGTGCCCAGGGACATCCAAGCAGAGTGGTGCTGGGAGCAGTTGGCATATGAGAGTGTGAGCTCAGGGGAGATGCTCGTTTCTGATGGAAAGAGGCTGGATTGGGCTTCTCTCTCCAGACATTCAGTAAACATCATTTTGAGTGGCTAATTAATGATTACAGGGCATGGGAACACACAATGATGCTGCAGTGTAAATGTGGATGCTCTTACAGTAATGGACTCATGGTTGCAGAAAAGCTCAAGCTAAATTGCACTAATTTTTCAGCTATAAATAAACCTGTCTCTGCAGTTGGGCTGTCACTAACACAGGGAGGAGAAATGCAGCCATGGAGACAAGAAGAGGGTTACTCAGAGGACACAGCGTGTCTGCGGGACAAATACTAGTCGGTTCCAGCAGACAGGGAGGCAGCAGATGGTGATCTGATGGGAAAGAGATCTGGTTCCTGGGTTCAGGTGCAAGCTAGGTGTCTGTGACAGGTTATCAGGTGTGCTGTGAATGTTTACCACCTACTTTTGGAAACCAAGCACTGTTTTAAGCCCTTGACGTGCATGACCTCACTTGATCCTCAGAACAACCTCGAGGTATGTCCTTTATTCTAACTCCTTTAGCAATGAGTGAACAGAAGAGAGAGAGTTTAAATGACTGACCCCAGCAGGTCACTCTGCTGAAAAGGTGGCAGTTCCAAGATTTGAACCCCAGCAGTCTAAGTCTAGAACACTTTCATGGTCTTGTAACTACTAAGCTGTGCTGCCACTCCCTGTAGAACAGAAGGGGCCAAGGAGGAGTGGGAGAGGTTGGCCAGTGGGTACTAAGGCACAGATGCACAGGGGTGAAAGGCTCAATTAAGGGAATAATCCAACAAGAAGAGATAACATTGATAAATATATATGCACCAAATGATGAAGCACATCTTCATAAAACAAAACTGCTGAGATTAAAAGATCAAATAAACACTAACACAACCATAGTAGGGGATTTTAATACTCCACTTCTGCGAAGAGATAGAGTGACTAAACAAAAAACCAATAAAGAAATTTCAGAGCTGAACCACACCCTTGAACATAAGGACTTAATTGATATATACAGAGTATTCCACTCCTCTACACCAGAGTACATATTCTTTTCAGCAGCACCATGGTACTTTTTCCAAAATAGATCACATACCAGCCCATAAAAACCTGCTTAGGTAAATAAATATAAATAAACAAAAATTACTTGATGCATACTATCAGACCACTATACAGTGAAAACAGAAATCAACACAGAAGAAATTCAGAAAAGACAAAGCTCCTTAACAATATACTTCTTTTTTTTTTTTTTTTTTTGCGGCACTGGGGATTGAACTCACAACCTTGCGCTTGCCAGGGCAGGCGCTTAAGCCGCTGAGCCAAACTCCCCAGCCCTGGGTTTTTTGAGGCAGGGTCGCACTATGTAGCTCAGGCTGGCCTTGTGCTTGCATTGTAACCCAAGCCGGCCTAGAACTCACAACGCTCCTCCTACCTCAGCCTCCCGAGTGCTGGGATTAAAGGCGTGCGCCACCACGCCCGGCTAACAATATACTTCTAAACAACTAGTGGGTCACAGAAAAAAATCAAAGAAGAAAAACTTAAAATTTCTGGAAGTTAATGACAGTGACAGTAGAACTTGTTGAAATATCTAGGATGCTATGAAAGCAACTCTAAGAGGAAAATTCATCACAGTCAGCGCTCGTACTAAGAAAGCAAAACAAGCTCAGATAGACAATTTTATGAGAAATCCTAAAACCAGTGAGAAACAACAACAAATCAGCCCCAAACCAAAATTAAGGAGGGAAATTATAAAGATGAGAGTGGAAACCAAAGAAATTGAGACTAAAAAAACAGTAGAAAAAAAAATCAATGAATTGAACAGTTGGTTCTTTGGAAGAATAAAAAATAGATAAGCTGCTAGTCAGGCTTATCAAGGGAAAGTGAGAATAGACTAACACCAATGCAATTAGAATTGAAAAAGGTGAAGTTTCAATAAGTGCTGCAGAAATTCAGAAGATAGTAACTATTTCAAAAAAATTATATTCTAACAAATTATCAAATTTTGAAGAAGTGGACAGATTCCTAGATATACACAAACTACCAAGATTAACCCAAGAAGGCATAAATATGCTTAAAAACCCAATAACAACCAAAGAACTTGACACAGTAATAAAGAATCTACCAACTAAAAAAGCCCAGGACTTGAAGGGTTCACTGATGAATTCTACAAAACCTTTAAGGACATTATACACCAATATTCCTCAAGCTCTTCAAAGAAATTGAAAGGGATGAAGTACCCCCCAACTCATTTATGGAAGCCAGTATCACCCTGGCCCCAAAACTGGATAAAGACCCAACTAAAAAACAAAACTATAAATCAGTCTCCTTAATGAACATAGATGCAAGAATCCTCAACAAGATATTAGCAAATAGAACGTAGCACACTATCAAAAAGATTATACATCATGGTCAAGTAGGTTTCATTCCAGAGATGCAAGGATGGTTCAACATACATAAGTCAGTAAATGTAATATAACACATAAACAGAAGAAAAGTCAAAACCCATATGGTCATGTCAATAGATACAGAAAAGGTTTTTGACAAAATTCAACATCCCTCCATGATATAAACCCTGAAGAAAACTGGTACAGAAGGACCATACTTGAATATGATAAAAACTATATATGACAAACCAAGAGCCAGCATCATATTACATGGGGAAAAACTATAAACATTTCCCCTAAAATCAGGAACAAGACAAGAATGTCCACTATCACCTCTTCTATTCAACATAGTACTTGAAACATTAGCCAGAGCAATTAGGCAAGAGAAATAAAAGAGAAGCACATGGAAAGGAAGAACTCAATTTATCATTATTTGCAGGTGAATGATACGCTAAATAACAGACCCAAGGAACTCCACCAAAATCTCTTAGAATTAATAACAAACTTCAGCAAGTAGCAGGATACAAAATCAATACACAAAAATCATTAGTATTAGGGTATAGCAACAATGAACAGGATGGGAAGGAAATTTGAAAATAGTACCATTCACAGTAGCTTCATAAAAAATGAAATATCTAGGAATTGACCTAACCAAGGAAATAAAAGACCACTACAAAGAAAACTACAGCTCTCTGAAAAACGAGATTACAAAGGACATCGAAAATGTCCTCTGCTCTTGGATCGGCAGAACCAATATTGTCCAAACAGCCACACTTCCAAAACTGTTATATAGATTCAATCAGTTCCAATCAAAATAGCAGCAGCATAATTACAGATCTAGAAAACAAAATCCCAAAATTCATATGAAAACAGAAGAGACCCAAAATAGCAAAAACAATTTGAGCAATAAGAGCAAAGCATGAGCCTGAGCTAAATAGTGTGACCCTGCCTCAAAAAACCAGGGCCAGGAGTTTGGCTCAGTGTCTTAAGCACCTGTCTGACAGGCACGAGGTTGTGAGTTCAATCCCTGGTGCTGAAAAAAAAAAAAAAAAAAAAAAAAAAAAAAAAAAAAAAAAAAAAAAAAAAAAAAAAAAAAAAAAAAAAAAAAAAAAAAAAAAAAAAGCAAAGCATGAGGCATAGCAATATCTGACTTGAAGCTATACTACAAAGCAATAGTGATAAAATGGTATGATACTGGAGCAAAACCAAACACATGAATCAACAAAACAAAATTGAGGATACAGAAAGTTCCCCAGACACATTCAGCTATTTGATCTTTGATAGAGAGACCAAAAACTATGTTGGAGGATAGGAAAGTAGCCTATTCAACAAGCAGTGCTGGGAAAACTGGTTATCTGTGTGCAGAAGATTGAAACTGGACCCTTATTGTTCACCATATACTAAATTAAAATAAAAATGGATCAAATATCTAAATATATCTATTAAAAAAGAAACATTAAACCTACTGGGAGATAAAATAGGTAAAACACTTGAAGACATAGGTGTAGAAAAGGATTTTCTAAACAGAGCCTCAATTGCACAAAAAATAACAGCAAGAATCAACAAATGGGATTATAATCAGACTAAAAATATGCTGTATAGCAAAAGAATCTATCAGTAGAGTGAAGAGACAACCTATAGAATGGGAAACAATTTTTGCCAGCTACTCCTCAGACAAAGAACTGGTATCTAGAATATATAAAGAACACCCCAAAATTAAGCCACTTAAAATTAAGATCTAGTCAAGAAATGAGCAAGAGAAATGAACACACACTTCATAGAGGAAGAAATAGAATACTCAACAAATATATGAAAAAACACCCAACATCTCTCTGCATTAAATAAATGCAAATTAAAATAACACTAAGATTCTATCTTATTCCAGAAAGGATGGCCATCATTAGGAAATCAAAAAAATAACAAATGCTGATGAGCCTGTCGTGAATAAGGGACCCTACTTTGTTGCTGATGGGAATGTAAGCTAGTTAAACTATTATTGAAATCAGTATGGGGATTGCTCAAAGAATTGAAATTAGAAATTCCATATGACCCAGTGATCCCCCTGCTAGGTATCTTCCCCAAAGAGTTTAAGTCATCATATCGCACTGATACATGGATACCAATGTTTATAGCAGCATAATTCATGCATAATAGCTAAATCCTGGAAGCAGCCTGTATACCCATCAACAGATGATTGCATAAAGAAAATATGGTATCTATATATATGGGATATTACTCAGCTATAAAGAATGACAGATTAAGATATTTGTAGGAAAATGGATGCACCTGTAGAACAACATTGAGTGAAATAAATCAAACACATTAGCTTAAATTCTATATGGTATTTCTCCTTTCAATGAGACAAAGTACAAGCAAAGAGAATAATAAAGGATGGGTAATGTTCAACATCACTGGTTATTTGAGAAATGCAAATTTAAACAATACTGAGATTCCATCTCACTCCAGAAAGGATGGCTATTATCAAGAAGTCAACCAATAACAAATGCTGCTGGGTGTGGGGGAAAAGGAACCATTCTTCACTGTTGCAGGGAGTGTAGACTGGTGCAACCACTGTGGAAATCAGTGTGGAGATTCTTCAAACAACTAGGATTAGCAGTCCCATTTTACCCAGCTGTTTCCCTTCTGGGTATCTTCCCAGAAGAATTAAAAGCATCATACCACAGCAATACATGAACACCCATGCTTATAGCAGCACAGTTTGTAATGGCTAAATCTTAAAAACAGATTTAGCCCATCAACCAATAAATGGATAAAAAAGATGTATTTTTTTAAATATATAATGGATTATTGCCCAATCATAACGGTAAAACTGAGACATTTATAGCTAAGTAGATGGACCTTGAGACCATAGTCATAAGTGTAATAAATGGGACACATGGGTATAAATATTGCATTATCTCACTTGTGTGAGAAACTGAAAATGTAAATAAGAACAAAAATGTATAATAGGTACTGTGAAATAGGAAGAAACTGTTCAAAAGGAAAAGAGAAATAGGGAGGGAGAGGAGAAAGGAAGGAAGGGAAAGAAAAAATGAGAAAAGAATAAAATTACAACTGAGCTTTGTGAATGGGGAGGGGAAGGGGGAAAATGAAGAATCAAGATACACCATGTACAGTTACAAATACCCTATAATGAACGTGATCATTATATATAACTAAATTGTACCAATAAAAAAAAGAGAATGGGTAGAAATGGACAGGGAGATGAATCTCTTGCAATAGGGAAGGGTCCAAGGGAGCAAGGGGGAGGGGCGAGGAGGAGGGGCGGGGAAATAAGTAGAGTAGCGATGTGCCATGCACAGGAACTTAACGACCTCAACGAAGGTAAACATTATAGACCATAACATGAGTGAAGATTAATATCAACAGGAATGAAAATCGGGTCAGGAGAATTGGAGGAGGAGGGAAGGAAGGAGGGAGAGGGAAGAGAATTAAAACAAAAACAAAAACAAAAAACAAGCTATGGTCTGTACCTGCGACCACTCTCTAGGATGACTGTGAACCACATGAACTACAAAGATGCACTAATACAATACAAAATTTAAAAAGTAAAAAAAAAAAACAAAAAAAAAAACCTCAGCTTTGCCTCAGACCTGCACACGCAGGATCTGCAGCAGAACAAGACTCCTGTGCTTTGATCACCCTTTGAAAGGAAGACAACTCATATAAAGGGTACCTCTCACCAGGTCTGCTCTTTGGGACACACAGCTGCTCTATCACCTCGGAATCCCAGTTTGAGGTTTCATGGTAACTGCTAAGATTTTCTGCTACGCTGACTGAACAAAAAGGGCCTAGGCCTGAATCCTGAGAAATCCAACATTGAGGGAGGGAGTGGGATTGCTTAGAGAGTCAGGAGGAAACCGACAGGGTTTCGCTGTCATGGAATCCTAGAGAAATGGCCGTGGCAGGGTAATTTCTGTGCGCTTCTCTTGGCTCACTGGACGCTAGCCTTTGTTCCTGGTGTGGTCACCCGGAATTTTACAGGAAGAGCAGACGCTATGCTGGACAAGCTGGAGAGGCTGAAGGAGCACCGCACCAAGGTTTCTCCAAGGGCATCTGCTGCGCCCTTCAGGGAGGCTCTGTGGTCACCCTGGGGTGTGAACAAGGAAGGCCCTGTTTGCAGAATAAAGGTCAGAAGAAAGTCTGTTCACTGAAGTGACACCAGCTAAGGGTGCGAAGGAAAAGGGTGACAGGTAATAAGCCGAGTAACCACCCGTTAGAAGAACAGCACGGCTTTCCCACCACTTTGTGTTAGGGCCTTACCACAGCGCTTCATGCATCTATCTGTTTAAACAGAAGCAAATGGTTTGAGCAGTGTTCCCTGCCCTGAAGCAGTGGATGACATCCGGTCCCGAACCAGGCGGATAGGGTCGTTAGTTCCTCTGAGCTCCACCTGGAATTCTCTTTCCTGGTCTTGCAGCATTGTGCGCCAGTGGAAACTCATCTGGCCGAGGGGTGAGGAAAGAAGGTAGTAGCAGCGTTGTAGAAAGTAAATGAAGTAGGACGAACTTGGAATCTATTTCTTAGCTTAAATCGTTAACAGGTTTTATTATCACTGGTCAGTCATGGAAAAATACAAGATAACTGGAAGGATTACTGAGGATTTGGTATTCGCGGCTGTTAAAATTTCAGGCTGATTTTCTGGTGCCTTTTCTTTAGAGCCGGTTATAAACGGCAAATATCAGGGTGATGTTTGTTCCAGGGTTCTGTGCGGGACGTGCAGGGAGTTTAGAGAGACACCTGCTGGCCGGCAAGGCAAAGTGCACTGGCTTTGTTAGAGGATTTGGACTGGGTTAGAATTGGTTCATTTCTGTGGTTAAGAATTTCATTCTTGCCGGGCATGGTGGCGCACGCCTTTAATCCCAGCACTCGGGAGGCTGAGGTAGGAGGAGCGTTGTGAATTCGAGGCCAGCTTGGGCTACAACGCAAGCACAAGGCCGGCCTGAGCTACATGTGCGACCCTGCCTCAAGAAACTAGGGTCAGGAGTTTGGCTCAGTGAGTTACGCACCTGTCTGGCAGGCGTGAAGTTGAGAGTTCAATCTCTGGCGCTGCAAAAAAAAAAAACAAAAAAAAAGAATTTTATTCTTTCTTCCAATTCCTTTAGTATGATTGAAGTTTCTTTTTCTTTTTTTTTTTTAAATACAGACTTCGATTCTCTAAGTTAATTTTTAGAGCTTCCAGTCTTTTTTTCCTAAAACAGATTATTCGTCAGGAGAGTTGATGGGCTCTATTGTGGGACCATTTCTGATCAAGGCCATGAGGCAGGAGAGGCACTTGCCTTTAGCAGAAATTTAAGGATATTGCCAAAATCTCAGTCATCAATATAGACCAAGTTTTAATGGAATCTCCTCACCCTCCCTCTCCTCTTCCTCCTCCTCCTTCTTCATTTTGGTTTTTGACACAGGGCTTGACATGTTACTCAGGTCAGTTTTGAACTCATGGGCTCAAGTGATCTTTCTGCCTCAGCCTCCTGAATGCCTGAGACTGTAGATATGTGTCACCATGCTCAGTTTAATGCAGTAATTTTGAAAGTCAAAATTAGTATTAGCCAAGCATGGTGGCACACACCTGTAATCTCAGCACTTGGGAGACTAAGACAGGAGGATTGTTGCAAGTTTGAGATCAGCCTGGGCTACAAAGTGAGTTCAAGGCCAGCCTGAACTGAATAGCGAAACCTTGTCTCAAAAAAGACAAAAGCAAAACAAAAATTAATGCAAAAATTTCATTATAAACAAAAGCATCGATACTACAATTACAGGATTACTGTTACCGATTCTCTTTTATTTCAAGTTCTGCTGTGACCTCCCTATAGGTCTTGAAAACAATTAATGGCGGTGAGGCTCAGCCTCTGGCCTGGCTCCTCCCAGTCCGTGGACATAGGTCCCTGTGGCCTCCTTACATGTCAAGCCCTGCTTTCTCTTGTCCTTGCTGTGGCTTTTCCAGACTCCTCTCATTCACATCAGGTGCATGGAGCCCAGGTAAGTGGCCATGACAGGGGAGGGGATTGGAGAATGGGGTGTTTGTTAGAAGGCAGCTCTAAGGGAAAGACTCAGAATCAAATCTTTCAGTTCTCCTGCTTTATCTCTCAGAATCAACTTCTTCATCAAGGGCACAGATTTGTCCTCCTTCCTCCCACACATACTTCTCAGGAGCAGGTAGCTAAGTCACTTGCAGTGGCCTGCATGTGTCCCCCAAAAGTTCACACACTGGAAACTTGGTGTCTGCAAGTGGGACCTTGGGAGAGACTTGGGGTCAGAAGAAGTCATGAGGAGGTCATGAGGGACCTGGCAGACACCTGCCCTGTCTTGCTGCTCGATGTCCTCTGCCCGGTAAGGACGCAGCAGGAAGCCTCTCCCGAGGCCAGTGGGTGCCCTTGGACTTCCTAGCCTCTGTGACTTGGGAAATAAATCTCCATCCTTTAAAAGTCACCTAGTGTCAGGAATCCTCTGACAGTCTTGAAAAACATACCGAGGGGCCGCCACAGCTAAGCGGCCTGAGCCCTGAGACTCAGCCCTGGGGCAGTGGGCAGGGAAGGGCAGCCTGCTCTGGTGACAGAGCCCCCTGCTTCTGCTTTCTGGGGCTAACGCATCCCCTAGCTCCTACTAGCCAGGACAGGGCAGTGGGGTGGGGCAAGCGAGGACCTGGGACCCCAGGGCCCACACAGCTGGAACCACCCCCAGGAAGGGGATGGTTTGGTTTGCCTGGTGCTGTCTCTGTGTTTCCTCATTTCTCTTCATGAGAATTAGCAACTGTGAAACAGCGAGCTACTGAGAACAAGAGAAGAGTCTCCCTCCGGCTCCCTCTGGCTTGTCGTTTGCTCAACCCCTGCACTGTCATCAGAGAGATGGCGATTGCAAGTGGTGGGGAGGTGTTGTGCAACTGTAACCACACGGTCTGCTATGGAAAGAGGATGTAGAGTCAGTGGGGTGAGAACACACCGGGGCGAGAAAGGATCAGAAACTCAAGAACTCTCGTGGCTGGGGGAGGTGGAGAGTTCCCAGGGAGCGGGGCTCCTCGGCGCAGGCAGTGCAGACTCCAATGGTGGAAAGCATTAGGGCTTTCAATCCAGCCCCTCAGGGGACTCCTGGGGGGAAGCAGGGACCCCAGCGCCTGCTACCTTCCCCCTCACCACCTGGGTGTATCAGATCCCCTGGTTCAGGTATCAGCCATTCGCCTGACCCAGAAACATGAACTTGGATCTTTCTGTGGCTACTGAACGGGTCTCTACCAATGTGGGCTCGCTGAGCTTGTGCGGCTCAGCAAGGGGCATCGTGTGAGCAGTTGTGAGAGATGTCACATGCCAAGTACATCCTTGGCAAGTTAGTGTTTTCTCTTGAATCCTCACAATATCCCTTTTGGATAATTATCATGTCTCATTCTGACAAATGAAAAAAAAATGAGACTCAGAGAAATTATCATGACTTATACAACCAGTAAATCATCATCCCAGGACATAAACCGGGGCAAAGGACCTCTCCTTCATTCCTTTGTCCTTTCTGTTGCGTTAGGTTGGCAGAGACAAGGGACCAAACCTTCTGGGCCCTCTTTCTGCAACAGTGGCAAGCCTGGGTCGTTGACCTGGGTGGTTGGTGCCCCTGAGGTATAATTGAGGCACAGGGTACACACAGGGTCCATGTTGTCAAGGAACTTTGCTTTGGCATAGGTTAAAATATGACACAGTGGTAGCTTAACAGTGCAGTGCTATAAATAACATGCTAACCATGGGTGCTAAAAACTCTGGTAAACTTATAAACCATTGGAAATTGATCCACCGTTCTTGGTCTGGCGGCTAGCGTTTCCTCCGCTTTTCCATTCCTTATATATGTATTTTTTTCATTTTAGGTGCTATTTGTTCATGAAATTAATAAGTATCCTTTTTATATCTGGGCAGCGCAGAACAAAAGCCAGTCTCCACTCTCTTGCAACTTAATTTCTAGCAGAGAGACAGACAGTAAGTGAGCAAGTGCATCGAGGTGACACACATACGGGTGTCAGCTGAGTGCAGTGTGAGGGGAAGGTAAAGCAGGAAGAATGGAGAGAAAGGGTTGAGGTGCTACTCAGCATAGGCTCCTGAGGAAAGGGCTTCAGATAAGATGTCACAGAGCTGCCACAAGAAGGAAGAGAGGGGGAGCCAGGAGGATACGGCTAAGGGGACAGAAAGAGTGAAGGCCCCGAGCAGGAGTAGCATTCCTGTGTTGGTGGAATAGCAAGGAGGCTAGTGTGGCTGGAGTGAGAGGGGCAGGAGGAGAGTGGATATGGGAAGTCAGGGAGCATCCTGTGGGACCTGGAAGTCGGTGTAGGAACTCTGGCCTCCACTCTGAGAGAGACGAGAAGCCACTGCAGGGGACTGAGCTGGTGGTGCCATGACCAGACCCAGGTTTGCAAATGTTCCCCTGACCTATAGGAGAACAGCGTGTCAGGGTGAGGTTGCCCTAGGAGTGCAGCGCGTTGGATAGAAGTCAGCAAAGCCATGGCTTGGGCCCAGATAATGGTGGACTCCAGATATGTTTGGAAGATTTTGTTGACAGCCTGGATGTGGGTGTTATACATCGAATTGTGCCCCAAAATCCTAACAGTACCAAAGAATATGAGTCTATTTGGAGATGGGATCTTTGAAGAGGTCATTGAGGTTAAATGAGGCTCTTGAAATGGGGCATACTCCAGTCTGCTTAGTGTCCTTATAAGAAGAGATTAGGAGGCAGACACCATCCAGGAAGATCATATGAGGACGTAGGGAGACAATGGTCACCTACAAGCCAAGGACAGAGGCCTTGGAAGACACCAATCTTGGTGACACCTTATGCACAACTTACTAGCTCCAGAATTGTGAGAAAATAAAGTTCTGCTCTTTGAGCCCCCAGTCTGTGGTATTTTGTTGTGCAGCTGCAGCTGACAAATACATGGATTGTGAAGGAGAGTGGGGTCCAGGAGAGCAACTGTCCAAAGCCTGATCTGTTTTAAGTCAAAAAAAGTTCAAGAACCAGACTTTGCCTTCATGATGTTCAGAAGCTCTGAGAGAGCCTGGCTTGTGGATTTCACTAGGAAGAGTGTCCCAGTCCTCAGGACATCCCTGAGGTTGCCAGCAGCTTCCTGGGAAAAGGGTGGGACATGGCCACGCACGGTTAAAGAAGGAGGACTCACACCCATGATGGCAAAGGCAGTTTTACTTGCCCATAGTGTAGCGAGACATGCTGCCCACCCTTCCTGCTTTCCCTGGAGATTCTCCTTCCTTACTTCTGAATCTCTTTTGCTCTGCTTTTACCTCCATGTCCCTAAGTCAAATGGATTTGGGTACAGATGGGAGACATGGGTCACAATCTCGGACATGATAGGGCTCTGGGATTTATACAATACTGTCACTGACACTGCTCCAGCCCCACTGTCCTGGCTCCATGGTCTGAGGAAGCAGACCAAGAGAGACTCACATGCACTTTGTAAACTCCCCTGGTCGCCACAGCTGCCAGCCCCTAACCTGGCCGCAGTCACATTCCTGATGCCACTGCCTACATCACCCGTTTGTCGACTCTAAGTCTTTGCGCACCACATACTGACGGCCACCATGTGAGAGGGAAAGGATGCGCCCAGCCTCCCCAGTGCGTTGTATTTCTGGTTTTTCACCTGAGAGGCTCCTGATATGCACAAAGGCCTGTGTGGAAGATGGTGAGTTTCCTGGCTGAGCTGATCTCAGCGTTGGCCCTTGACTGCCATGCTTCTGCCTGTGCTGAGCTTGGCGCTGCGACCCTCTGCTACCTGGCGGCACTCCTTCCCCGCTCTGGCTGCTGACCCCTGTTGCAATCGCCCCGTGCCTGGCTAAGTGGACTTAGGGATCCGATGACCTATATCAGGGGTCAGGGAACTAAGACCTGCTACCTATTTTTGTAAATAAGGTTTTATTGGGTCACAGCCATGCTCATTCATTTTGCCCATGGCTGCTGTACTTACAGAGATCATATGGCCTGCAAAGCTGAAAGTATTTACTATCTAGTTCTTTCCAGAAAAAAAAAATGCCAATCTCTGGGTAATGTGTACAAAATGTCTAAGAACTTTAGACTGGGTAATGTGTACAAAATGTCTAAGAGGACTAAAAAGGCTACCACAAAAATAAGTAAACTCACTGTGGTTTGACAATAATACTACCATTGCAATTAAAAATGGATAAAAATAAAATGGCAGGATTGATATTGTCCCATACACAGTCCAACTGTTTGTCAGTTAAAATAATTTAACCAGGTGGGTTGAGAAGTTCGGGGTGAGGGAAGTAAAAAGGAGGGAGAGAAAGTAGCTTGGGAGTGGGGAGAAGGAAAGAGAAATAGTGAGATTGAAGCTATAGTTTACATGCTTAATTTTTTTAGTGGTTAGGTTGCACTTTTACCCATTAATTATAGCTTATTTAGTACTTTTCATAGTTAAGCACCACTTTTGAGATTTCACATGCATGAACTCTTTTCTACTCAAAATAGCCCAAGAGGTGCATGATATTATAATTACCCCCGTTTTATAGATGAAGCAACAGAGGCACAGAAAGGCTAGGAAATCTGCTGAAGTTCCACAGCTAGTGAGCAGCAAGGCCAGACTTGATTCAGAGTCTGTGCTCTTAAACTGTACATTATCCTGCTGCTATTGATTAAGAAGGCAAAGACAGAAATAAAACCCTGACAGTCTGGAGTACGCTGTTTCCGTGGGTGGCCTCGAGGCATGACTTTGTAGCCCAGTGTCACATGAGTGTGCTCGGATCCGTGGTCTCTGACAGCTCTCTGGGGCCAGCTGTGCTCTGGCTCTATGTTTAAGGAAATAGAGGAAATATTCCTGTCATTAATGTGTGTGGGGGGGAGGGGGAGAACCCTTTTTAACACCGATGTTTGACTTTTGCAATTTCTTTGTTTACAATTTTTTTTTCTTCAAAAAACAAGCATTCGTTCTTCATGTTGACCCTTTGCTGCAGGGAGAAGGCCATTGAACCTGAGCTCGTGGGAGCTGGTGTCAGACAACTGTGTTTCAAGGGATGGAAACACCGTCCCCAGTCACCTGCAGTGGAGCCGGGGCGACTCCTGGACGCTCAACCCCAGTGGGCAAAGGTTCTTCCTTCAAGAAGGGCTCTATGAGGGGAGCAAAGACCGGGAACAGGGGGGAGGGGGAGGGAGGGAGACCACTCAAGGCAGACCCCGTGCAACCCCTGACTCAGCCCCTGAGAACAGGAAAGGAGAACTGAGAAGCGTCCTCTGCATTTCCAGGTGCTCGTGACCGGCATTAAGTGAGAGGGAGCCCTGCTAGTGGCCGGCCTTGTCCTTCCTGAACTCACAGACTTGACCGTTTGGCGATATGACATGTTAAGAAGACAGTCCCCATGTGAACCTCTCTCTCTGCCGGGCTACATCTGTCTGGGTGACCTTTCTTCTTCTTCACTGTGCTTTTCTGTGCTTTCTGATTTTTCTATGATACACACTCCCACTGCTTATGTAATAAAAACTGTATTTAAAAACTGGCCTGATCTTATTGGATGTATTTAATATCCTGACACTTTATTTTGAGGACAGACGCGTGCCTCTACATTGGTCTGTTTGGAAGGGTGTGGCTTCCAGCAAGTCTGAAATGGTTGGAGCACTCTGTGGCCTTGTGACAAGGCACCACTGTTTCTTAAAAGCTGCAGATGCTGGAAGGACCCGTGTGCTCTCTAGAAGTGCTCTGAAGTCTGGGTCCCTTCTCCCAGCCAGGCCGGAGTGGGCTACTCTCTTGGCAGAGGATGGTGAGATGCCATTCAGAATCCTGCCAGGGGCCCAGCAAAGGAAGCTGATGGCAAATGTAGGCAACTGGGTTCTCTGTTAACTGGAATTCATGCAGCAACAGATATGATAGGTCCTAAGTTCATCGTAAATCATTGGGGCATTCAAGAAATGGGGTGCACTCTGGAGGGTCCAAATTTCTGGAGAACTGAAGCTGATTAAAATTACTTTCATTGAATCAATATGGAGGTTCCTTAAAAAACTAAAACTAGAGCTACCATATCATCCAACTTCTATTACTCCTTGGCATATACCTGAAAGAATCAAATACAACATGCTGTTGGGTTAACTGCATGCCCATGTTTATTGCGACACAAGTCAAAATAGCTAAGATATGGAGCCAGCAACAGATGATTGAATAAAGAAAATATGGTATATATATGTAATGGAGTATTATTTGGCCAAAAGGAACAGAATTATGTCATTTGAAGGAAAATGAATGGGATTGGAGACCATAATGTTAAAGAAATAAGTCAAACTCAAAAAGACAAATATTACATTGTTTTCCCTAACACATAGACACTAAAAATGTCAAGAAAGTAGAAAGAAGACTATTATTAGAAAAGGGGAAGAGAGTAAAGGAATGGATATGATCCAAATATGTTATATGTGTGCATGAAAATACCACATTTTAATTCAATATTTTGTAGTTTTAATAAGCACTAATAAAATATATTTAAAAATTACTTTCATTATCTGAACTCACATTTAAGAAAATCAGTCTAGAGCTATCTGTTTTTTAGCCTTGCTAAACACTAAATAGTGAATTTATGCCCTGTGTGATAACATGTGCCTATAATTCCAGCATTCTGGGAGGCTGAGGCAGGAGAACTGCCAAATTCGAGCCTGGCCTGGGCAATTTAACAACTTATCTAGAGGAACACGCCTCTGCTGTTGGTAAGACTGTAAATTGGTGCAACAAATATGGAAATCAGTATGGAGAGTCTCAAAAAACTGAAACTAGATGTTCCATTTGACCCAGCTATTCCCCTTCTTGCATCTTCCCAATAGAGTTAAAAACATCATCCCCAAGTGATATATGCACACCCACATTTACAGCTTCACAGTTTGGAAACAGCCAAATGTCTATCATTGGATGAATGGATAAAAAAATATGGTTTTTATACACAGTGGAGTTCTACTCTGTCATAAAGAAGGATGAGATAAATGGACGAACCTTAAGACCATACTTTTAAATGAAATAAACTGAATACACATATTTACATATTGCATTGTTTCTCTTGTGTAAGAAACTCAAAGCACATTTAAGGAACAAAATGGATGATAGATGTTAGGAAGTAGGAAGAAAACGTTTTAATGGGAAGAGGAGTAAGCAGGGTAGGGAGAGAATAAAGGAAAAAATGGAAACAAATCTTTTGCGAAGAAGGAGGGGAAGAAGGGTTGAAGGGAGGAAAGAAGAATGGGAATAAAGAAAAATCAAGATATATCATGCACAGGTACAAGTTCTCTATGAAGAATGCGTACCATTAAATTAATCTAAAGCATACCAATAAAATTAATTTTAAAAATAAATAAAATTCATATGGGAAAAATGTATCATTTCTTTCTTGTCAAAAAAAAAAAAAAAAAAAAAAATAACAAGAAAAAGAAAAGAAAAGAAAAGAAAAACAGTGTTAGTGGCCAACTAAATGAACCAAGAGCAATGAAGTCTACCGGACGCCTACGCGGAGGCAGCACACGCAGCAGCCCACAGCGCGGGTTCGCCGGAAGCCCATACCAGGGGCTGCTCTGAGTGTTAGGAGAATGAAAGAAGGACAAGGCAGAGAGTCCCAGCCCGAAAGGAAGTCACCCCTTCACTGGCACCCGAGGCTGTGTTGACAAGAGACAGTGAAAAGGACAGGCTTGTTAGTGTGGTGAGCACACTAGCTTGGGGGAGGTGGCCCCGACCCTGTCACTGTCCACCCATGGCTGGACCTCAGTTTCCTTTTGAGAAAATGAGGGATAATAAACTCAGTTCCAAAAGCACCTTCAGCCTCACAGATTGCAGAGCAGGGGATATGTTGAAGGGAGTCCAGTCTGGGCCCTTAGATCAGTAAGTCAGACCTGTTTGGAAGGAAAATAGCATCTTCGCGTTGAGCATGAGGGAGAAGGTGATTAAGAAACCCGCTGAACTCATGGCTCAAGTGTCGGCTCCACACCAAGGACAGGAGGACAGGCTCCTCAGGAGGGATAGGGTGACTCATCAGATGGCTGGAACCTGATGAAACAGAGCTATCCAATTTCTCCACTCTGATTCGAGGCAATCGCATTATGTTAATTTGCTATCCAAGGCAGTTTCCCCAGGCACGAAGAGGGACGGACTTAGTTCCCAGACTCCATTAGCAATTGGATATTGGCATTTTTCTGTGCAAGCAAAATTAGATTCCATGTCAGAAATGACTAGGAAGTTATATAACATAGTCTTCAAATGCAAAGGGACAGTGTCTTAATGACATCACTGGCGAGGCATTGTTCTGCAGATTTGGTTAGCCTTTGAATCATTTTATAAAGAGCTGGTAAGCCCCAGTTGGCTTGGTAAATGTGGAAATTTGGATCTGCAAAGACGATCAGAGGTGAAAGTCAATAGCATGTGCATAATGCTGTCCAGTTTACAGTGTGCTTCTACCTACGTGCACTGGTCGCTCTGGGGTGAGGGAATATTGTTTTTCCTAGTCTGCAGCTGGGGAATGCAAATCGTCCAGAATTAAGATACTTGTAAGGGTTGGGGCTGGTAGTCAAATCCAGGGGGTGGGTTCCAAA